>CM065741.1:52249753-52269753 GCA_033310375.1 Conus canariensis | reverse complement strand
GAACAGAAAATAGAACATTGAAGTTGAATGGTATGGTCGGGCATGAAAGTCAAAATTGCAAATGTACTGTTCATGTTTGGAACTGAACATGGTTAAAATTACAGTCGCACTAGCACTTTGCCCACAACGCCTTGTGAGGTGGAATTTTTATTTTTGTGTGAATGGTGATTTTTTTTCCCTCGCTAAGTTTGAAATTAGATTGTCACAAGTCTGTCGATTACACACATCCCCTCCCCCCTTCCCCCCCCCCACCCCCACCCCCCCTCACCCAACAAACTAATGCAAAATAAAACTGGCTACACCCACCATCAACTACAAAAGCACGTACAAAAAAATAGGCATAATTAATGAAATATGATGACAGCTCATATACTGACATCCTGAAGGTAGGTCAAAGCAAGTCATGCATTACATTGGATTTATCAGCCAAAGTTATGTTTTTCTACTCCCAGTTCTTATAGAACAGGGAGTACTTTAGAATGGGAACGAAGAAATGCTCTGTGTGTGTGTGTGTGTGTGTGTGTGTGTGTGTGTGTGTGTGGTCAAAATGTGTTCCACCCGCTCCAGACAAAACTACCGAGCCGATCTTTCTGAAAATTTGTAGGTATGTTTATTATGGGCCAAAGATGATGCCCGATGTGTTATTTTACCGTTAAAGCCGTTACTAACGGCTGTAACGGCATGTAACGGTTGTTCTTTATGGAATATCTCAGAAAGTACTTGGCAGATCTTTGTGAAAATTAGCAGGCATGTTCATTATGAGTCACGGATAATGCCCGTATTCCGTTACAGCTGTTACTCTCGGCTGTAACGGCCTGTAACGGTTTTTCTTCTTTATGGAATATCTCAGAAAGTACTTGGCCGATTTTTGTAAAAATCAGCAGGTATGTTCATTATGGGTCACGGATGATGCCCGATGTTTTAGTTTACCGTTATAGCCGTTACTAACGGCTGTAACGGCCTTAACGGTTTTTCTTCTTCATGGAATATCTCAGAAAGTACTTGGCCGATCGTTGTAACAATTAACAGGTATGTTCACTATGGGTTACGGATGATGCCGGATGTTTCAGTTGACAATTATAGCCGTTACTAACGGCTGTAACGGCCTTTAAAGGTTTTTCTTCTTCATGGAATATCTCAGAAAGCACTTAGTCGATCTTTCTGAAAATTTGTAGGTATGTTCATTATGGGTCACGGATGATACCCGATGTTTTAGTTTACCGTTATAGCCGTTACTAACGGCTGTAACTGCCCATAACGGTTTTTCTTCTTTATGGAATATCTCAGAAAGTACTTGGCCGATCTTTCTGAAAGTTTGTAGGTATGTTTATTATAGGCTACCGTTATAGCCGTTACTAACAGCTATAACAGCCCATAACCTTTTTTCTTTTTTATGGAATGTCTCAGAAAGTACTTGGCTGACTGATCTTTCTGAAAATTTGTATGTATGTTCATTATGGGTCACTAATGATGCCCGATGTTTTAGTTTACCGTTATAGCCGTTACCAACCCATAACGGTTTTTCTTTTTTTTATGGAGTATCTCAGAAAGTACGTGGCCGATCTTTCTGAAAATTTGTAGGTATGTTCATTATTGGTCACGGATGATGCCCGATGTTTTAGTTTACCGTTAAAGCCGTTACTAACGGCTATAACGGCCCATAACGGGTTTTTTTTTTTAATATCTTAGAAAGTATGTGGTCGATATTTCTGAACATTTGTAGGTATGTTCATGATGGATCACGGATGATGCACAATGTTTATGTTTACCAGTATAGCCGTTACTAACGGCCCATAATGGTTTTCTTCTTTATGGAAAATCTCAGAACGTACTTGGCCGATCTTTCTGAAAATTTGCATGTATATTCATTATAGGTCACAGATGATGGCCGATGTTTACCAGAATAGCCATTACTAACGGTTACACCAGCCCAAGACGGTTTTTCCTCTTTATGGAATATCTCACGCGTATTCAGGATAAACTGGGAGTACGTTTATATGCTTTGTATCTTATTCTTCTTTTTTCCTTCCTTTTCTTTTAAAAAGTTTCTAGAACAAAAGGCGTTCTCATACGGACCGACATCGGATCAGACAATACCAGGACCTGGATGAAGCTGGATTTGGAGAAGGGACGAGAGGGAGGGATAGCGTTTAGAGAGAGTAGGTGGAACGATGTGGGTGGGGATAATTTTAATGATAATAATAATGATGATGATATATGGCGCTTAATCTTACATCATAAGCCCAAAATGCTTACAAATACATTAACGGTTAAGGAAAACATAAATGAAACCAATAAGAAGTTGAATATTGCAATAAGTACCATGCATCTACAAACAAGGGTGCATGTTGAAACCCACCCACGCACACACACACACACGCACGCACGCACGCACGCACACACACACACACACACACACACACACACACACACCACACACACACAATGGGGGATGTCGCGGTGGCGGATCAGTGAGAGCGAAAGGTGTATGTACGTCGACTTTGTGAATAGCGAGTAGCGTGTTGTCAGTTTGCAGTCCAGGCACCTTCAACCAGATTACAGCGCAAAGCAGCTTAACTGTAAAGAATAGAAATGGCTTCCAGATAGTGTGGGGTGTGGTGATGGGGGTCTGGGAAGAGATATGTGTGTGTGTGTGTGTGTGTGTGTGTGTGTGTGCGTGCGCGCGCGCGCGTGTGTGTATGTGTTGTGTGTGTGTGTGTGTGTGTTGTGTGTGTGTGTGTGTGTGAGAGAGAGAGAGAGAGAGAGAGAGAGAGTGTGTGTGTGTGTGTGGCAGGTAATTATCGGCCCTTTAATTCGACAGGCACCACGCAGTCGCCCATCAGGAGGTGTTGGTCGTCGTGGGTATAGTCAGATTGCCCTTTACAAACCACGTCAATAGTGTGAGTGAAGGTGCACGACGTTGTTTCGTTCTTCATCGCCGGTAGTGGTCGGTCTTCCGTGAACTGTCAGCTGTGCTGTGATTGACAACAAAGCTGATAAACGACAGGTGGGGACGCACTCCCACGTCAGGCGGGAACTTGTCTATGAGCAATCGTTGTCTTTACCTAGCAAACAATACTGGTAGAAACCTTTTCGTAGGGTATTAGAGGGAAGACGAGCTGGACGGAGAAGCAAGGGCCCCCTTGGGGGGGGGGGGGGGGGGGGGGGGGGGGGGGGTTGCGTACTCTCTTTTCATTAAGTGTTGAGGAGAGGGAGAGGTATGAGGATAAGGTAGGCCTAGTTGTTACCTTAGTTTCCCACTTGATTGCCAGCTTGTCGTAGATGGAGAGACGTTTTCAATGGAAGCTGAGTATCCCCACCTCAAGGTATTGGCTGACAGACTGCTGGAGACTTGGTAACAAAAGGCAGCGCTAAAGCATTGTTGTTGCCTTGGACTTCCCCTGTCGTCCGTCTCCTTCACTTCTGTGTGTCTCTATCATGGCTTTCGTCGTCGTTCCTTCACTTTCTGTGTGTCTCTGTCATGGCTTTCGTCGTCGTCTCCCTTCACTTCTGTGTGTTCTATCATGGCTTTCGTCGTCGTCTCCCCTTCACTTTCTGTGTGTCTCTGTCATGGCTTTCGTCGTCCGTCTCCCTTCACTTCTGTGTGTCTCTATCATGGCTTTCGTCGTCGTCTCCCTTCACTTTCTGTGTGTCTCTATCATGGCTTCGTCGTCCGTCTCCCCTTCACTTCTGTGTGTCTCTGTCATGGCTTTCGTGTCCGTCTCCTTCACTTCTGTGTGTCTCTATCATGGCTTTCGTCGTCCGTCTCCCTTCACTTTCTGTGTGTCTCTGTCATGGCTTTCGTCGTCCGTCTCCCCTTCACTTTCTGTGTGTCTCTATCATGGCTTTCGTACGTCCGTCTCCTTCATTCTGTGTGTCTCTATCATGGCTTTCGTCGTCCGTCTCCCCTTCACTTTCTGTGTGTCTCTATCATGGCTTTCGTCGTCCGTCTCCCCTTCACTTTCTCTGTATCTCTATCTGGCTTTCTTCCTAGTTCCTTCATTTCAGCGTTTCCTCAGGGGGGGGGGGGGGTCATGAGAAAGGATGAATGTTGTGTGGTGTGTTGGTGCTGTGTGTGTGTGTTTTCCTGGGGCATGTCGTGAGGAAGGGTGAATATGTGTTGTGTTTGTGTGTGTGTGTGTGTGTGTCGTCAGGGTGTCGTAAGAAGGTGGAATGTTGTGTGTGTGTGGTGTGTGTGTTGTGTGTTTGTGTGTGTGCGCGCGTCGCGCGCGGTGTGTGTCTATTGCTTTTCCATCTCTCATGTGACTTCTTTGCAGTACCTGTCGTCTGTCTTCTGTCTGTCTGTCTGTCCTTCTCTTCTCTTCTCCTCTCTTCTTCTCGCTCTCTCTCATTTTCACCTTTCTTCAGCGCTCTCTTCCTGTATTGTCGTCATCATATTCATTGTGTCATCTTCGTCGTGTCACCTCACTTCTCACTGTTATTGTAAAGTCCTCTATGCACTGTGACTTCATCATTGTTGTTCATCACCTGTGTGGGATTGTCAGAAGTCTTCAGTGGAGTCAGAGTAGTAATTTTCACCTGTGTGGGATTGTCAGAGAGTCTTCAGTACAAGTAGTATTTTCACCTGTGTGGGATTGTCAGAGGTCTTCAGTACAAGTAGTATTTTCACCTGTGTGGGATTGTCAGAGAGTCTTCAGTACAAGTAGTATTTTCACCTGTGTGGGATTGTCAGAGAGTCTTCAGTACAAGTAGTATTTTCACCTGTGTGGGATTGTCAGAGTCTCAGTACAAGTAGTATTTTCACCTGTGTGGGGCAGGTCTCGGTCACGTGGGATGTCAGTCTTCAGTACAAGAGTATTTTCACCTGTGTGGGATTGTCAGAGAGTCTTCAGTACAAGTAGTATTTTCACCTGTGTGGGATTGTCAGAGGTCTTCTCTTTCCAGACTACAAGATATTTCACCTGTGTGGGATTGTCAGAGTCTTCATACAATAGTATTTCACCTGTGTGGGATTGTCAGAGTCTTCGTACATGTTTTTCACTGTATTGCAAGTCTTCAGTACATGTATTTTCACCTGTGTGGGATTGTCAGAGAGTCTTCAGTACAAGTAGTATTTCACCTTGTGGATTTCAGATCTCATACAAGATATTCCCTGTGTGGGATTGTCAGAGAGTCTTCAGTACAAGTAGTATTTTCACCTGTGTGGGATTGTCAGAGAGTCTTCAGTACAAGTAGTATTTTCACCTGTGTGGGATTGTCAGAGAGTCTTCAGTACAAGTAGTATTTTCACCTGTGTGGGATTGTCAGAGAGTCTTCAGTACAAGTAGTATTTTCACTGTGTGGGATTGTCAGAGGTCTTCAGTACAAGTAGTATTTTCACCTGTGTGGGATTGTCAGAGAGTCTTCAGTACAAGTAGTATTTTCACCTGTGTGGGATTGTCAGAGAGTCTTCAGTACAAGTAGTATTTTCACCTGTGTGGGATTGTCAGAGAGTCTTCAGTACAAGTAGTATTTTCACCTGTGTGGGATTGTCAGAGAGTCTTCAGTACAAGTAGTATTTTCACCTGTGTGGGATTGTCAGAGAGTCTTCAGTACAAGTAGTATTTTCACCTGTGTGGATTGTCAGAGGTCTTCAGTACAAGTAGTATTTTCACCTGTGTGGGATTGTCAGAGAGTCTTCAGTACAAGTAGTATTTTCACCTGTGTGGGATTGTCAGAGAGTCTTCAGTACAAGTAGTATTTTCACCTGTGTGGGATTGTCAGAGAGTCTTCAGTACAAGTAGTATTTTCACCTGTGTGGGATTGTCAGAGAGTCTTCAGTACAAGTAGTATTTTCACCTGTGTGGGATTGTCAGAGAGTCTTCAGTACAAGAGTATTTTCACCTGTGTGGGATTGTCAGACAGTCTTCAGTACAAGTAGTATTTTCACCTGTGTGGGATTGTCAGACAGTCTTCAGTACAAGTAGTATTTTCACCTGTGTGGGATTGTCAGACAGTCTTCAGTACAAGTAGTATTTTCACCTGTGTGGGATTGTCAGACAGTCTTCAGTACAAGTAGTATTTTTCACCTGTGTGGGATTGTCAGAGTCTTCAGTACAAGTAAGTATTTTCACCTGTGTGGGATTGTCAGACAGTCTTCAGTACAAGTAGTATTTTCACCTGTGTGGGATTGTCAGAGAGTCTTCAGTACAAGTAGTATTTTCACCTGTGTGGGATTGTCAGAGCGTCTTCAGTACAAGTAGTATTTTCACCTGTGTGGGATTGTCAGAAGTCTTCAGTACAAGTAGTATTTTCACCTGTGTGGGATTGTCAGAGCAGTCTTCAGTACAAGTAGTATTTTCACCTGTGTGGGATTGTCAGAGCAGTCTTCAGTACAAGTAGTATTTTCACCTGTGTGGGATTGTCAGAGAGTCTTCAGTACAAGTAGTATTTTCACCTGTGTGGGATTGTCAGAGCAGTCTTCAGTACAAGTAGTATTTTCACCTGTGTGGGATTGTCAGAGAGTCTTCAGTACAAGTAGTATTTTCACCTGTGTGGGATTGTCAGAAGTCTTCAGTACAAGTAGTATTTTCACCTGTGTGGGATTGTCAGAGAGTCTTCAGTACAAGTAGTATTTTCACCTGTGTGGGATTGTCAGAGCCAGTCATTTTCATGGTACAAAGTTCATAAAGTATTTTCACCTGTGTGGGATTGTCAAGAGTCTTCAGTACAAGTAGTATTTTCACCTGTGTGGGATTGTCAGAAGTCTTCAGTACAAGTAGTATTTTCACCTGTGTGGGATTGTCAGAGAGTCTTCAGTACAAGTAGTATTTTCACCTGTGTGGGATTGTCAGAGAGTCTTCAGTACAAGTAGTATTTTCACCTGTGTGGGATTGTCAGAGAGTCTTCAGTACAAGTAGTATTTCACCTGTGTGGGATTGTCAGAAGTCTTCAGTACAAGTAGTATTTTCACCTGTGTGGGATTGTCAAAGTCTTCAGTACAAGTGTATTTTCACCTGTGTGGGATTGTCAGAAGTCTTCAGTACAAGTAGTATTTTCACCTGTGTGGGATTGTCAGAAGTCTTCAGTACAAGTAGTATTTTCACCTGTGTGGGATTGTCAGACAGTCTTCAGTACAAGTAGTATTTTCACCTGTGTGGGATTGTCAGAAGTCTTCAGTACAAGAGTATTTTCACCTGTGTGGGATTGTCAGAAGTCTTCAGTACAAGTAGTATTTTCACCTGTGTGGGATTGTCAGAAGTCTTCAGTACAAGTAGTATTTTCACCTGTGTGGGATTGTCAGAGTCTTCAGTACAAGAGTATTTTCACCTGTGTGGGATTGTCAGAGAGTCTTCAGTACAAGTAGTATTTTCACCTGTGTGGGATTGTCAGAAGTCTTCAGTACAAGAGTATTTTCACCTGTGTGGGATTGTCAGAAGTCTTCAGTACAAGTAGTATTTTCACCTGTGTGGGATTGTCAGACGTCTTCAGTACAAGTAGTATTTTCACCTGTGTGGGATTGTCAGACAGTCTTCAGTACAAGTAGTATTTTCACCTGTGTGGGATTGTCAGAGAGTCTTCAGTACAAGTAGTATTTTCACCTGTGTGGGATTGTCAGACAGTCTTCAGTACAAGTAGTATTTTCACCTGTGTGGGATTGTCAGAAGTCTTCAGTACAAGTAGTATTTTCACCTGTGTGGGATTGTCAGAAGTCTTCAGTACAAGTAGTATTTTCACCTGTGTGGGATTGTCAGAGTCTTCAGTACAAGTAGTATTTTCACCTGTGTGGGATTGTCAAGAGTCTTCAGTACAAGTAGTATTTCACCTGTGTGGGATTGTCAGAGAGTCTTCAGTACAAGTAGTATTTTCACCTGTGTGGGATTGTCAGACAGTCTTCAGTACAAGTAGTATTTTCACCTGTGTGGGATTGTCAACAGTCTTCAGTACAAGTAGTATTTTCACCTGTGTGGGATTGTCAGAAGTCTTCAGTACAAGTAGTATTTTCACCTGTGTGGGATTGTCAGACAGTCTTCAGTACAAGTAGTATTTTCACCTGTGTGGGATTGTCAGACAGTCTTCAGTACAAGTAGTATTTTCACCTGTTTTGTGGGATTGTCAGACAGTCTTCAGTACAAGTAGTATTTTCACCTGTGTGGATTGTCAGACAGTCTTCAGTACAAGTAGTATTTTCACCTTGTGGGATTGTCAAAGTCTTCAGTACAAGTAGTATTTTCACTGTGTGGGATGTCAGACAGTCTTCAGTACAAGAGTATTTTCACTGTGTGGGTTGTCAGAGTCTTCAGTACAAGTAGTATTTTCACCTGTGTGGGATTGTCAGACAGTCTTCAGTACAGTAGTATTTTCACCTGTGTGGGATTGTCAGAGTCTTCAGTACAAGTAGTATTTTCACCTGTGTGGGATTGTCAGAGTCTTCAGTACAGAGTATTTTACCTGTGTGGGATTGTCAGACAGTCTTCAGTACAAGTAGTATTTCACTGTGTGGATTGTCAGGAGTCTCAGTACAAGTAGTATTTCACTGTGTGGATTGTCAGAGTCTTCAGTACAAGTAGTATTTTCACCTGTGTGGGATTGTCGACAGTCTTCAGTACAAGTAGTATTTTCACCTGTGTGGGATTGTCAGGTCTTCAGTAAAGTAGTATTTTCACCTGTGTGGATTGTCAGAGTCTTCAGTACAAGTAGTATTTTCACCTGTGTGGGATTGTCAGAGGTCTTCAGTACAAGTAGTATTTCACCTGTGTGGATGTCAGACAGTCTTCAGTAAATAGTATTTTCACTGTGGGATTGTCAGACAGTCTTCGTACAAGAGTATTTTCACCTGTGTGGGATTGTCAGAGTCTTCAGTACAAGTAGTATTTTCACCTGTGTGGGATTGTCAAGTCTTCAGTACAAGTAGTATTTTCACCTGTGTGGGATTGTCAAGTCTCAGTACAAGTATATTTTCACTGTGTGGGATTGTCAAGGTCTTCTACAGTATATTTTCCCGTGTGGATGTCAGACGTTTCAGTACAAGTAGATTTCACTGTGTGGGATTGTCAAGTCTTCAGTCAAGATATTTTCACCTGTGTGGATTGTCAGAAGTCTTCAGTACAAGTAGTATTTTCACCTGTGTGGATTGTCAGACAGTCTTCAGTACAAGTGTATTTTCACCTGTGTGGGATTGTCAGAAGTCTTCAGTACAAGTAGTATTTTCACTGTTGGATTGTCAGAATCTCAGTACAAGTAGTTTTTCACCTGTGTGGGATTGTCAACATCTTCACAGAGATACCTTTGGGATGTCAAGTCTCTAAGTATTTTCACTGGTGGATTGTCAAAGTCTTCAGTACAAGTAGTATTTTCACTGTGGGGATTGTCAGAGTCTTCAGTACAAGAGTATTTCACCTGTGTGGGATTGTCAGAGAGCTTCAGTACAAGTATATTTTCACTGTGTGGGATTGTCAGAAGTCTTCAGTAAGAGTATTTTCACTGGTGGGATTGTAGAGGTCTTCAGTAGTTTTTTCACCTGGTGGGATGTAAGTCTTCATACAAGTAGTATTTTCACCTTGTGGGATGTCAAGTCTCGTACAAGTATTTCACCTGTGTGGATTGTCAGAGAGTTCAGTAATAGTATTTTCACCTTGTGGATTGTCAGAGTCTCAGTAAAGTATCACTTGGATTGTAGAGTTCATACAAGATATTTCACTGTGTGGTGTCAGAGTCTTCAGTACAAGAGTATTTGTGGGATTGTCAGAAGTCTCAGTACAAGTTTTTCACCGTGTGGATTTAGAGAGTTTCACAGTATTTCTGTGGTTGCAGAGCTATACAGTATTTTACTGGTGGGATTTGAGAATTCACCGTGTTTTCAGTTGGATTTCATGTTTTCAGAATATATTTTACCGTGTGGTTGTCAGAAGTCTCAGTAAGAGTATTTTCACCTGTGTGGATGTAGAGTCTATACAAATTTTCACCTGTGTGGGATTGTCAGAGCTAGACAGTATTTTCACCTGTGGGTTGTCAAAGGTCTCACAGGTATTTTCAGTGGTTGTAGTTCGTAAGTGTATTTCAGTGGGGATTTCAAGGTGTCAAGATTTTCACCTGGGATTTCACGTTTGTCAGAGTTTCATGTGATTTCAGGTTTATAAGAGTTTTTCACTGTTTGTGGATTCGTCTTCAAGTATATTCCTGTGGGATTTAATCTTCATACAAAGTATTTTCCTGTGGATTCGAGTCTCTAAGTGTATTTTCCCTGTGTGGGATTGTCGACAGTCTCAGTAATTATTTTCCGTTGGGTGTCAGAGATTTCAGTATTTCACGTGTGTTGTCAAAGTTTCGACAGTAGATTTTCACCGTGTGATTTCGAGTTTCATCAGAGTATTTTCCCGTGGTGTCAAGAGTTTCATACAAGTAGTATTTCACTGTGTGGGATTGTCAAAGTCTTCAGTACAAGTAGTATTTCACCTGGTGGGATTGTCAGAAGTCTTCAGTACAATAGTATTTCCCTGTGTGGATTGTCAGACGTTCAGTCACAGTGTTTTTCCCTGTGTGATTGTCAGATCTTGTACAAGAGTATTTCATATGATGTGTGTCAGACAGTCTCAACAAGTATATTTTACTGGTGGGATTGTCAAGTCTTCAGTAAGTAGTATTTTCACCTGTGTGGGATTGTAGAAGTCTCATACAAGTATATTTTCACCTGGTGGATTGTCAGAAGTTCATCAAGAGTATTTTCACCTGTGATTTCAGACGTTTCAGTACAAGATATTTCACTGGTTGGGTTGTCAAAGTCTTCATACCAGGTATTTTCACCTGTGTGTTGTCGAGAGTCTTCAGTACAAGTAGTATTTTCACCTGTGTGGGATTGAGCGTCTTCAGTAAATAGTTTTTCACCTGTGTGGTGTCAGAAGTCTTCAGTACAAGAGTATTTTCACCTGTGTGGATTGTCAGACAGTCTTCAGTACAATAGTATTTTCACCTGTGTGGGATTGTCAGACAGTCTTCAGTACAAGTAGTATTTTCACCTGTGTGGGATTGTCAGACAGTCTTCAGTACAAGCAGTATTTTCACCTGTGTGGGATTGTCAGACAGTCTTCAGTACAAGTAGTATTTTCACCTGTGTGGGATTGTCAGACAGTCTTCAGTACAAGTAGTATTTTCACCTGTGTGGGATTGTCAGACAGTCTTCAGTACAAGCAGTATTTTCACCTGTGTGGGATTGTCAGATAGTCTTCAGTACAAGTAGTATTTTCACCTGTGTGGGATTGTCAGACAGTCTTCAGTACAAGTAGTATTTTCACCTGTGTGGGATTGTCAGACAGTCTTCAGTACAAGTAGTATTTTCACCTGTGTGGGATTGTCAGACAGTCTTCAGTACAAGTAGTATTTTCACCTGTGTGGGATTGTCAGACAGTCTTCAGTACAAGTAGTATTTTCACCTGTGTGGGATTGTCAGACAGTCTTCAGTACAAGTAGTATTTTCACCTGTGTGGGATTGTCAGACAGTCTTCAGTACAAGTAGTATTTTCACCTGTGTGGGATTGTCAGACAGTCTTCAGTACAAGTAGTATTTTCACCTGTGTGGGATTGTCAGAGAGTCTTCAGTACAAGCAGTATCTTCACCTGTGTGGGATTGTCAGACAGTCTTCAGTACAAGTAGTATTTTCACCTGTGTGGGATTGTCAGACAGTCTTCAGTACAAGTAGTATTTTCACCTGTGTGGGATTGTCAGACAGTCTTCAGTACAAGCAGTATTTTCACCTGTGTGGGATTGTCAGACAGTCTTCAGTACAAGTAGTATTTTCACCTGTGTGGGATTTTATTTTCCGTCTTCTGGAAATTCTATGTTGTAATTTCCCTCATTCCTTTGATTTTGACTCTCTCTCTCTCTCTCTCTCTCTCTCTCTCTCTCTCTCTCTCTCTGTGCCTCTGTCTGTCTGTCTGTCTGTCTCTGTTTCTTTCTGTCTGTCTGTCTGTCTGTCTGTCTATCTGTCAGTTTCTCTCTCTCTCTTTCTCTCTCTCTCTCTTTCTCTCTCTCTGTCTCTCTCTCTCTCTGTCTGTGCCTCTGTCTGTCTGTCTCTGTCTCTTTCTGTCTGTGTGTCTGTCTGGCTGGCTGTCTATCTGTCTGTCTCTGTCTCTCTGTGTGTCTGTCTGACTCTCTCTCTCTCTCTATCACTCCGCCTCTCTCTCTGTCTCTCTCTGTCTGTGTGTATGTCTGTCTGGCTGTCTCTGTCTCTGTGTGTTTGTCTGACTGTCTGTCTGTCTGTCTGTCTCTGTCTCTTTCTCTGTCTGTTTGTCTGTCTGTCTGTCTGTCTCTCTCTTCGTCTGTCTGTGTCTGTGCCTCTGTCTGTCTGTCTGTCTCTCTGTATCTGTCTACTTGGTTGTCTATTTCTCTCTCTCTCTCCCTCCATCTATCACTCTGCCTCTCTCTCTCTCTCTGTCTGTGTGTTTGTCTGTCTGTCTCTCTCTGTCTTTCTGCCTCTGTCTGTGTGTCTGTCTGACTGTCTCTCTGGATTTCTGTCTCTGTCTGTTTATCTGTCTGTCTGTCTGACTGTCTGTCTGTCTCTCCCGTTTCTTTAATCATGATTTTCTATTACTCACTTTTATTTCTGACTTTGTAGCCTTCCTCAGTAGAGTGTTTCGGGTGTATGCAAAAAGAAGGCGTATGTAAACGGAGAAAGAGGTAGAGGGTGAAAGTTTGTATTACATTACACATAAACAAAGAATTTACGTGTTTCCAAACTTTATTTATTCAATTGTTTTCAATCTTTTCTTTTCTTTTTCTTTTTTTTAAACTTTATCTATTTTATTGTTTACAATCTTTGTTTACAATCTTTGTTTACTTCATTGTTGTCAGTCCTCATTTACTGTCAAGGTGTAACGTTGCTCTTCTTTTAATACATCATACAACACAGTGAAGTTCACATCATACAACACAGTGAAGTTCACATCATACAACACAGTGAAGTTCAGCTTCAGCTGCTCTTCTTTTAATACATCATACAACACAGTGAAGTTCAGCTTCAGCTGCTCTTCTTTTAATACATCATACAACACAGTGAAGCTTCAACAAAACTGCCTTCTTTCTGACTTACACACACAAAAGACGCAATGAATGTACAGAGCAGTGCACCCTAGATCAGCTTTGCACGGAGAGAGAGAGAGAGAGAGAGAGAGAGAGAGAGAGAGAGAGAGAGAGAGAGAGAGAGATTAAAAGGTGGGCTGTGACGCTTGTAAACTAAAATGGGTGTCTTTTGCTCCCATAAAAGACCTAACACAGAGTAACTCCCATTCAAGACTGGCACAGCCTTTTAAACTTGAACAAAGTCAGACAAACACAAAGACGAAACAATCTAACACTGGGAGGGGGGGGGGGGGGGGGGGGGGGACAAGCGTAGTCCAACAACTCAACCGTCTTCACAACAACGACTTGCCAAAGATTTGGACTTGAGGATGGGGGGGGGGGGGGGGGGGTGGAGTTGAAGATTGAGGAACTGGGGAACATGGAACCAAGAAAATATACTATAGATATGAAAACTCTTCACTAGTTGCATGAGAGAACAATCGTTATCCCCTTCGAAGGCTGTCACGAGTCGGCCGAATGTTCTCGAGCATTTAAGCAAATCAAGGGTAGTTTTGCTGTTGTTGAGAGCAAGTTCCTTGGGTTCTTCAAGTGTGCGAACTCAGGCATCACCAGAGGGAAATACCCCGAGTCGTCTACTGAAGGAGAGACAATTACTGGGAAGTGTTTCGCATGTCCGAGGCATAGTAACAAGAACATGCCGACCTGCCGGTCCTGGGTAGACGAGAGTGTCCACTTAGAGCACTGGCTATTCAGTGGGTTCTCCAGTGGGGCTGAAAGGAAGGCGATCGTGTCAGGTGACCGTCACGGGTAGGTGACCGTCAGCCTGCAGGCAGAGTACAGCGACCATTCCGTCGTCCTTTGTTCTGAGGAATGAATGGAAGGCTTCGGCCTATTGAGTGGTTCGCACCTTGTTGTCTATAGAGGTAGTAACTACTTGAAGCACCAGTCCTGGCTGGTAGAGAAGTCCAGGCTGTTAGTACAATGGGTAGCTTCGGGGAATCGAACATGAGTTGAATAGGAGGTCAGGCATTAAGCACTTGGTACCCAAGTCTTTGTTGGCGCTAGCAGCTGTTGTGTGTGTATGTGTAGGTGACTAATGATTCCATTGGCGGAATAAAAATAACTTGGGGATCTATTGGTACAAATCGTGTGATGGGTGTGTGCCAGTGATTCCATTGGTTGAACCAGCTAAATTCGGGTTCTCTCTTTCTTTGAGAACGAATATAAGGAGCTTGGAAAACCAGGAAGTGTGTGATTCACTTAAGGGAAAGTGAATTCGCCCTCTTGCTGAGGGCTCAAGAAAATACAGCGTGAAGCAGAGGTTTGCTGTCGCCTTGTTGTCTCCTGGGTGGGGACGTAAGACAGTGGAGGTTGCTGTCGCCTCGTTGTCTCCTGGGTGGGGACGTAAGACAGTGGAGGTTGCTGTAGCCTCGGAGCCGACGACGAGAAGAATTGTCTCCCGTGTGGGGACGGTCGACAGCAAGACGTGTTAGCCTGTTGGAGCCTAGACAGGGAGCTGCCAGACAACGGTGGGGTGTTTGCAGCCAGAGAAGACCTGTGGGAGAGGTCGACAGGAGCCCTTTCCGTGGAGAAGGCAAAGTGCAGTGGAGTCCGGGAGACTCGGTCTGAGGGTGCGACTCAAGCTACGTTGCCAGTGTCCCCCAACTGGGATTTGGCCAATCGGGAGGACACAACAGTGTGGCAGCTTCAGTTCGTAGTCGCACAGTGGGAGGAGAGAAACTGACGGTCAACCAAGGAATGCTGGCAAGTTATGGACGTTTTATTTGCTCTTAAGTTTATAAGTGTGCAAACAGGATAGTGGAATATTGTCTTTCCTGGTTAAGTAAGAATAACTGAAGAACAGGGGATGCGATTTATGAGATTGTCTGTATGATGTTTACATTGTTGTATGATACAGATAAGTGTGTTGTGTAGTGACGGGTGGGGGCTCGGAGTCAAGTTAAATGAAAGTTGATTACTTTCTATGAAATGTTATTGGTTTCCTGTCACCTTTGTGCGGGCCCGATGTGAGTGACAGAGTGCGTGTGCCTATGCGAGAGCGCATTTTGGTTGTGAAAGCGTAAATACTTCTGTCCATAACCCCCTGCATCCCTGAATATAAAAATCATATTTTAATAACGAGGGGGAGCGTCGGAGACCCGTCACAAATTGGGGGCTCGTCCGGGATGAACATAAATGAGTCATAAGTGATTTTGATTTCTGGGTTTTGTTCAATTGCTAAAGGATTTGAAATTTGTCGTAATTGTGGAAACCTAGATTTTTTTGTTTCTTTCTTACCGGGAAAGACGTTAGTCATGTGTTGATTGGTTTGATCTTTTTTTCATGACTGTGCCAGTTGTTTGAACTTGCTTGATTTGGTTGCTATTGAGGTTGATTGTGTGTAGCACAACTAATTGATCGCTTTATTTACGAGTGATCGTGTGGATATCTCGCTTGTTACTGTGGTTGTTTTAGCTAGCTGATCAAGGGTTAGATAGCTTCAAAATGTCGACTGAAGAGGGTGCTGAGACAATGGGTCCACTGAAAAAGATGGACCTCATAGAAGAAGGAAAAGCTTTAGGACTAAAGGGTCCGGAACTGAAGGCATATGTAGATGAGAACTGGCCCCGTGTAATCGAGGCCCAGAAAATACAAAGGGAACGGGAAAGAGAGGAGAGAGAAAGAGAACGGGAAAAGAAGGAGAGAGAAAGAGAACGGGAAAAGGAGGAGAGAGAACGGGAAAGAGAAGAGAGAGAGAGGGAACGGGAAAGAGAGGAAAGAGAAAGAAGGGAGATAAGGCAGTTTGAGTTAGAAAAATTAAAATTGGAGAAAGAACGGGACGTGGACGCAAAACCCCAAGCGAACTTTGCACCACATGTCAGTCCCTTGATCAATATGCCAAAGTTTGATGATAATCCGGACCATTTAGAGGATTTCATTTCGCAATTTGAAAGGATTGCCAAAGATCAGGGCTTACCCGAAGAACGGTGGGCCACAAACTTGTCTGCGCTGCTGACACCCAAAGCTAGGGATGCTTTTTTCTGCTTACCACCGGAAAAACAGATGGATTATGAGCCGGTGCGCGATGCCTTGTTTCAGAGGTACCAGGTAACCGCCGATAGGTATAGGAAACTGTTCAGAGAAACCGTTCGTAAATCAGGTGAGACACACGTACAGTTCCTTTATCGGCTTAGGGCTCTCTTTGATAAATGGATAAGGTTAGGAAACATTGAACAAACTTTTGAATCTTTGAGGGAGGAGATCGTTAAGGAGCAAATTCTCTCCACTTGTCGGAAGGATCTCACAGTATTCTTGGCAGAAAGAGAATTAGGAAGTTTAGAGGAGTTAGTGAAAGTTGCAGACAGGTATGAAGCTGCCCATGATCAGCGTAATGTGGTGAAGGGATCGAACCAGTCGTCCCGGAATGCCCAGACCACACAGGCAGGGAGTGATCCGCCGACTCCCTACAAACAGGATGCGAGACCGCAGTTAGAAGCGGATTCTAAGTCCCGTGGCAACAGTGGGACTCAAGAGAGTGTTAGGGTGAAACGCACATGTTTTAAGTGTGGGCGAGAGGGTCATATCGCCAAGGACTGTAGCGGACTGCGAATACATTCAGTCGTTGCCGTTGATACAATTCAACACGAAGGCAGAGTACCACCACCAACCACTAGGGCAGTAGTAAACGGGAAGCCGGTGACCTGCTTGTTAGATACAGGATTGACTCTGGCGGCAATGGTAGAACCCAGTTTAGTGAGAGACACAGACTATACAGGGGAAACCACCTGCGTGCGATATGCAGATGGAAGAGTTAATCGGCTGCCTTTGGCCCATGTCAAAGTAGAGTCTGAGTATGTTAGAAGTACTGTCACGGCAGCAGTACAGAAGAATCTCCCCTATCCAGCTTTGTTAGGCGGTAGGTACATCCTCCCAAAGCCTAACCAGGCTGCCAGTCAAGTAGGGAAAGGAAGGGTAGTGCAGGGTAGGAACTCCTACTGGAAAGTAAACAGAAAGCAGGTGAAGTGCACAGGTGCCGCGGGTAGTAGAACTAGCGTGGGCCATGAAGGTGGCCATGGTGGTGGTGCAGTGGACCATGAAATTGGTCGCAGTGATAGTTTAGTGGGCCGTTGTGGCGGTGCCGTAAGCCATGGAGGTGGCTGTAGTAGCGGTGCCGTGGGCCATGGAGGTGGCCGTAGTGGCGGTGCTGTAGGCCATGGTGGCCGTAGTGGTGGTTCAAGTAGCTGTTGGCGTTGCCGTGGCAGTCAGAAATGTAGGAGCCATGGTGGCGGACCTCAGGGTCGAGGCCAAGAGGGACCACGGAGTAACTGGAACCGGCAGCTGGGCTGGAACCAGGGAGGCTGTAATAACGCATGGCAAGAAGGTCAAGGAGACCAGCTATCGTTAGGAAATGCCAAGAATAGTCAGCTCACAGGAGCAGACGAGCCAGTGTTGGAAAAAGGAGAAGTAAATAAGGCTCATCAAGTAATCGGCACAGGCACTGAGTGGGATTCGAACCAAGGAAGTTCCACACAGAAGAAGAAAATCGGTTCGGATAAGATGTGTGAGGGATCATCTCCTTGCATTTTGAAAAGGGAAAATGATCGTCGTCGCAGTGAATGGGTGCGACAGCCCATTTCACGTGATCCTGGAACTACAGACCTTGAGGCAAAGAAAGCCAAGGGGACTGAATGCCAAGGAGATTTTGCTGAACAGGCTAGAAGAGGATCGCGCAGATTTTCACGCGCTCCTTTAAGGACTAAAATGTGTGAAAGGTGCGCTGACTCTCTTATAAAGCCTGGAATGCGCAAACTGTCTGCCCCAGGTACTATTGGCGAGCCACAAACGGCAGTCAAGATTGAGAGGGGTAGAAGTAGGTCGAGGGTTGTAGTAATGCTTTCGGGGTGTTGCCGTCGTAGTGTGAGCAACAGAAGTAGAACAATGGTAGGAGCAATGCCTACGGGCTGCTGTTGTTGTGGTGATGGTGTGAGCAGTCATCTGTTACGGACAGCTACCGTGTAAATAATGTAGCTGGCCAGTTGTGTTATTGATTTTGATTGCCCAGTATAGGGCGGGGTTGGGCCTATGTTCATGTGTTATTTTTCATTTTTTTATATATGTTTACCTGTATGTGTTGCTTTTGTTCATTGCCCATTATGGAGCGGGGATCAGTACGTGCTCACGTGTTAGGATTTATGATTTTTCTGGTTGATATCTGTTTGCTCATGTTGTTTTGTCACAGCTCGGTAAAGTGTGAAAATGTCCTTAAGCTGTGAAATCAGGATAAATGTTTGATTTGCATATTGTGTGTGAGACCGTGTGAGAAGATTGTGGCCACACGCCTGAATTTGATTTTGATGTTGCGTAGGCTGGGCCACACGCCTGAATTTGATTTTGATGTTAAGGAGGCTGGGCCACACACCTGAATTTGAATCTTGGGTTAATCATGGCTGTGCTATTATTAGAAGTGAATGGAATGATTTAATTAATATGTATGGACATGCTAATAGCTAACGCTATAGAGAGAGTTCTTGATTATATGTGAGCCAGTTTAGAGTTAAATGTTGTGCACAGTCGTTTATGACTGACTGAAGAGTGATTCAATGGACTATTTGATTGATTTATTGTTTTTAATTGAGCACATTATCCATGTTAGAGATGTTGATGGAAGTGATGTCTTGAAGCATAGGGGTAGTACTGTTATACCGACCCATGCAACTGAGTTTGTTTTATCCAGTTTGAGAACATTCGTCCTGGAGGAAATGTTGATTGGAACAACATTCTTAGGTACGGGGGTGTCACGAGTCGACCGAATGTTCTCGAGCATTTAGGCAAATTAAGGATAGTTTTGCTGTTGTTGAGAGCAAGTTCCTTGGGTTCTTCAAGTGTGCGAACTCAGGCATCACCAGAGGGGAATACCTCGAGTCGTCTACTGAAGGAGAGACAATTACTGGGAAGTGTTTCGCATGTCCGAGGCATAGTAACAAGAACATGCCGACCTGCCAGTCCTGGGTAGACGAGAGTGTCCACTTTGAGCACTGGCTATTCAGTGGGTTCTCCAGTGGGGCTGAAAGGAAGGCGATAGTGTCAGGTGACCGTCACGGGTAGGTGACCGTCAGCCTGCAGGCAGAGTACAGCGACCATTCCGTCGTCCTTTGTTCTGAGGAATGAATGGAAGGCTTCGGCCTATTGAGTGGTTCGCACCTTGTTGTCTATAGAGGTAGTAACTACTTGAAGCATCAGTCCTGGCTGGTAGAGAAGTCCAGGCTGTTAGTACAATGGGTAGCTTCGGGGAATCGAACATGAGTTGAATAGGAGGTCAGGCATTAAGCACTTGGTACCCAAGTCTTTGTTGGCGCTAGCAGCTGTTGTGTGTGTATGTGTAGGTGACTAATGATTCCATTGGCGGAATAAAAATAACTTGGGGATCTATTGGTACAAATCGTGTGATGGGTGTGTGCCAGTGATTCCATTGGTTGAACCAGCTAAATTCGGGTTCTCTCTTTCTTTGAGAACGAATATAAGGAGCTTGGAAAACCAGGAAGTGTGTGATTCACTTAAGGGAAAGTGAATTCGCCCGTCTTGCTGAGGGCTCAAGAAAATACAGCGTGAAGCAGAGGTTTGCTGTCGCCTTGTTGTCTCCTGGGTGGGGACGTAAGACAGTGGAGGTTGCTTTCGCCTCGTTGTCTCCTGGGTGGGGATGTAAGACAGTGGAGGTTGCTGTAGCCTCGAGCCGACGACGAGAAGAATTGTCTCCCGTGTGGGGACGGTCGACAGCAAGACGTGTTAGCCTGTTGGAGCCTAGACAGGGAGCTGCCAGACAACGGTGGGGTATTTGCAGCCAGAGAAGACCTGTGGGAGAGGTCGACAGGAGCCCTTTCCGTGGAGAAGGCGAAGTGCAGTGGAGTCCGGGAGACTCGGTCTGAGGGTGCGACTCAAGCTACGTTGCCAGTGTCCCCCAACTGGGATTTGGCCAATCGGGAGGACA
>CM065741.1:52242253-52244753 GCA_033310375.1 Conus canariensis | reverse complement strand
AATTGTCAGCAAAGTAGCACCAGTCACAGATACTCAACTGACCATCAAGAGAGATCTCTTCAATGCCCTCCTGACATCAGAGCTGAGTGAAGACGAGGACGTCAGCCTGATCAGCCATAACAACCTGCGCGCGAGCTCCTGGCATCTCCGTGATGGCCTCCACCCCACCAACAGTGGTGCAAGCGTCCTGGCCAGCAATATCGGGCGTCACGTGAGAGACCTGCTGTGGAGCCGACCCAGGAGGATCCGACGATCACGGTACCAGCCGTCCTGGTACTATCAGCCCTACCCAGATCCTCTGCTCTACAGCCTGGACCCCTGGAGCAACAGGTTCAGCGTGCTGGGGGACTGGTGAAAGTGGAACTTTGCAAAATACCAGCACCACTTGTGACTAGAGTGCAACTCACGTTAATATTTAAATTGCAGTATAAAAAATAATCATTCATTTTCCATTGGCACAGTCATTCATTAATATATAATTGTTATTTACTTTATCTGAATATCGTTTGCATTATCTTACAGGTACCTATTTCATCAGTTGATAAGTAAAAATTTCTAATGTTAAAAGACGGTTCTTTTAAGGTATTTCAGTGGAACTGTCGATCTATTATAACCTCCCTTGACCAACTAGCACAAAAACTTGCAGAAGAAAACTACAATGTATTGGCCTTACAATCCCTAAACACACATAGAAACAAATTACCTAAACTCGCTGGCTATTACTTCCCCCCAGTTGTTCAAGAGGGGAAAACTAATGATAAAATCAACGTAGCCATATACATTAAGGAAGGAGAGAACTACACCTCCTGTGCAAGTCCTGTTCCACCAAACACACCTGATTCCTATTCCTGCGCAGTCAAGGTTCAGGTAAACACCAACATCATATTAACTGTTGTGTCAATCTATCTACCACGTGGACCTAACGAGTTTAATTCTGAATGGTTACGATCATTACATATAAGACCAGATGAAAACAATAGATATCTTATAACTGGAGATTTTAATGCACATTCCCCGTTTTGGGAAAAGGATTGTCAGTTAATTACTAGTAACCGTTTTATTGAAAATCTAGTCGACTCGTCCTTATATCTTTTAAATGACGGGAGAATAACACGTATTCCTGACAACCCTAAGCACAAGCCAAGTGCAATAGATCTAACTTTAATATCTCCAGATCTAGCGCCACTTTGTGATTGGCAAACCCTTGATGACACACTCAATAGTGATCATATTGCTATCATCACTACCTTTGAAACTTCAAGGTCTGAACCAACAGATTTAACAAAGGAAAAAGTCCCAAAATATAATTATAAATTAGCTAACTGGGGTAAATTCACGGAATTACTAAAAACATTCTATGTCGACACAAAAGAACTTGATACTCAATCTATTAACGACCTATACGATCAGTTTCAGAATGCTATGCTTTCTGCTGCGAATCAGTCAATACCTAGGATAAAACCTGTCAAATCAAGGTCAAAAAAGCACGCAGGTAATGCCTGGTGGAATGAGGCATGTGAAAAAGGGAAAAAGGAGAAAAACATCAAACTGAGAGAATATTTACGAAGCAAAGGAGAAGAGCGCGCTAAAAAGCTTCTTGAGAAAAAAAGAGTAAAAAATCATTTTAATCACATCACAGCACAAGCAAAACAGCAATATTGGTCTAACTTTTGTAAGAATGAAATATCAAATCATAAAGATTTCCAAAAAGTGTGGGAAAAATTAAGAACAATGAAAAATGGAGTAAACTTGCCAAAATGTCCTGTAAAGCTCCCAAACTCTGATTTCCCTTCAAATCTAGAAAAGGCCTAAGCTTTAGTTGACATTTTCGCCAAAAATAGCAGCAAAGATAGTTTGTTAACAGTAAATAGACTGCACAGAGAACAAGAAGAAGGAAAGTCCATGTACAACGATCCAGACCCTGTAATGAACCACTATCTAAATACTCCCATAACAATTCAAGAAGTAGAAGAATGTCTTGCAAATCTGGGCACCAGAAAAACATCAGTGGGTTTAGACGGTGTCTCTAATGAAATGTTACGTCATATGCCACCTAATGTAAAGCGCTTTATCTCAGTATTCATTCAAAAATGCTGGGAAGATGGCAATTTGCCTTCATTATGGAAGCACTCTATCATAGTTCCTATACATAAACAAGGAAAATCTCGAAGTAACATAAACAGCTACCGCCCAATTGCCCTAACGTCGCATACATGCAAACTAATGGAAAGAATTGTCCTAAACAGATTACTTTATTTTTGTACCAAACATCAAATTATCCCTATAAATCAAGCTGGTTTTCAGAAAGGCAGATCAGCAACAGAACATCTAGTGAAACTCACAACACACGTCAAACAACAATTCGCAAGTCGAAAAAATATCCTGGCAACGTTCTTTGACATAAGGAAAGCATACGAACAAGTATGGCATGAACGACTTTTGTATAAACTGAAAACTATTGGAATAAATGGAACCATGTATAACTATGTCAAAGCTTTCC
>CM065741.1:52234753-52237253 GCA_033310375.1 Conus canariensis | reverse complement strand
GATGTGTCTGATAATGACACAAGCGACATCAACGCCCCAATTATATTACAAGAGGTGAAAGATGCCATAGATTCTCTCCCAAACAAAAAAACAGCTGTTGGGATTGACGCCATTTCTAATGAAATGATTAAACACTTTCCAGACAAATGGATAAGCATTTTACTTAGAATATTTGAAAAATGCTGGAGCTCAGGTCATTTGCCACAAATATGGAAAGAATCAGTAGTAGTACCGATTCACAAGGAAGGTAAACTGAAAGAAAGTATAGACAGTTACAGACCTATTTCATTAACTTCTCATGTCTGTAAACTTTATGAAACAATTGTTTTAAATAGACTGAACTACTTTTGTGAAAAGAACAACGTTATCCCAACAAACCAAGCAGGTTTTCGAAAGGGTAGAAGTGCTATTGAACATTTGGTCAAACTTACCACTCAAATTAAACATCAGTTTTCCAGGAGAAAATGTTTACTAGCAACCTTTTTTGATATCACTAAAGCTTATGATCAAGTATGGCACTCTCGTTTGCTTTATAAACTTAAAGAGATCGGATTATCAGGAAACATTTATGATTTTCTTAAAGACTTCTTAGAAAATAGATATATTAGAACAAAGGTAGGGAACTCTTACTCTACAAGAAGAAAATTACACATGGGCATTCCTCAGGGGTCTGTTATTGCCCCTGTACTTTTTAATATTCTGATGTACGATTTACCCACAAAAATTACTAAGAACATAGAACTAGTCCAATATGCAGATGACATATGCATATGGATGAAAGTGACATTAAAAAAATGTACACCTGTCAGATCACAAAACTATATCAAAAAGTTATATCAAAAAGAATTAAATACCCTTTCTGCTTACATGACTGACAATGGTTTGCAAATATCAACTGAAAAAACACACATGATGTTATTTAATACTGGATCTGATCCAGTTAATATGCCTTTATTTCAAGTCAACGGCATACCCATTAAATATACAAAAATGGTGAAATTCCTTGGAGTAAATTTAACATCAAAGTTGTCATGGAATTTTCATATAGAGCATATTGTAACAAAAGCACGAAAAACTTTAAATCTATTAAAGATTATTAGCAAGCATGTTTGGGCTCAGGACACATTTACTCTTTTGCGCCTTTCTACCGCACTGGTTAGATCAAAATTAACGTATGCACAAGAGGTGTTCTTCAGTGCACCCAAATACTTACTGAAAAAACTTCAAAGTATTGATTCCAAAGCATATAAGTTAGCCATGGGACTACCAGCCCATGCCTCTTGTACAAAAGCATACAGTGCTGCTGGGATATTACCACTGGAAGAATATAGGAATCTTGCATGCACCAAATTTGTTATAAGAAGTTCTTCTATAGACAATAACTTAGGCCCTGAAATAAATATTAAATCGGACACTGATTTTCCCAAAAGAGCTAAAAACATATCATCTCAAACGACTCTTAGAACATATACTTCCTCGATTTTAGAATCCTCAGATATCAAACTAACATCTATTGCAAACAGATCTATTGTGTCTCCTGTCCCTCCCTGGAAACTAATACGAGCACATTTTGATATTGAGCATACAGATTTAACAAAGGCTGAAAATACTAATTTATTGTCATCCAATATCAAAATGCATTTACATGATCACTATTCCAACCATTTGAAGATATACACTGATGGATCATTAATCAATGAACATGCAGGTGCAGCATACATTATCCCAGGCCTTAACAAAGAAAAGTCTTATTATCTCGGAAAAAACAAATCTATATTCACGGCTGAGTTATTTGCTATAATTATGGCTTTAAAGTTTGTTGTTGATTACCCTCAAAATGTATTTAAAGTTGTTTTATGTGTAGATTCCAAGTCAGTTCTTACTGCAATGAAGAATTTTAAATTAAAAGTTCGACCTGAGATGATCACTGAAATAAATAATTTAGTACATTTCCTCTCAGTCAGAGACACCGAAATAACATTTCTTTGGGTGCCCTCCCACTGTGGATTATATTATAATGAAAAGGTTGATGTTCTAGCAAAGAAAGGAGCAAAACGATCATCAGATTCGCATTTTTTAAACTTCTCTATGTCAGTGCAAGAGTGCTATACTTTGGCAGAAAAAGTACAATTTTCTCATTTTCATTTGATAGAAAGAGAAACTGGGTGTTTTGGTTTACACGATGAAATGAAAAATATGCATGAAAAGTTAAGTAAGTACGATCAAAACATTTATCGTAGACGTCAGATAAGTTCCTTGATCTGTAGATGGAAATTGGATTGTTTAAAAACAAAGTATGTAAAAAATATACATTGTGTATGTGGTCATAGCATTTCAATTGATCACATTCTTGTGTGTAACTTAATGAAAAAATTCATTCCAAATACGTCTGTACAGCCTATTCAAAATGTTTTCCTGTTAGCAAGTGAAACATATCTTTTCTTTTTGCACTTAGCTAAAAGTCCAATTGGCAAATACTTATAATCGATAACAGTCAGTG
>CM065741.1:52214753-52227253 GCA_033310375.1 Conus canariensis | reverse complement strand
TATTGCATATGGATGCTGAAAGACTACCACATAAAGCTTACATGATGTTGCTTGAATTAGACAGAGCTGGCAAAAACCGTTGGGTTTCAAAGGTAAGAAGAACTTTGTGTGAAACGAGGTTCAGTATTGTTTGATTGCAACAAGGAGTTGGTGATGTTAAACAGTTTTTGAATTTGTTTAAACAAAGAATTGTCGATCTCTTTATTCAAGAGTGGAACGCAACTCTCAGAGATCGGGACAGATACAGCACTTACAGAACATGTAAAATTGTTTTTGAAAAAGAAAGGTATGTTTGTGACATGCATATGTATTGTTTTCGTGTAGCCTTGTCTCAGTTAAGATTTTTAACGTGCTTCCTCTGAATAATATTGAGCATCGGTACAGTGAATCTGTCGAAGATAAACATTGTTTATTTTGTATGGGTCAGGTTGAAAATGAGCATCATTTCTTATTTGATTGTTGCCTGTATATAGACCTTCCTCTAGTTCCAACTAAATTTCTAAGAATATCAATGAAAGTGCCTGTAAATGTTCTGTTGAAAACAACAAGTATGAATCATAGGCACAATGTTTCAAGATATGTGTTCATGCGATTAACAAAAGAAATAAGGTTATATTTTAGACGAAAATGACAGGCTGATTATTACGGCTCGACAACTTTGATACTTAATTCCGTGCTTTATGCTATACAGATATTCATCATTCACTCATGTAGCGTAGCTTTGTTTGCTAAGATACGTTCATTTAGAATTTCTACTATACATTTATGTTTAGAAGAGATTGTCAAGATTGTGAAATGTGAAACTGTGGAATATATTTATCTTTTCACCTCCTCCCTTCACCCCCCCCCCCCCCTCCTCATTCCTTGCTCGCCCCCATCTACTTGACTCCCTTCCCCAGCCCCACCACTCCCATTTCCATTTGGTACCTCCATGTATTGTGGCCAAAGGCCGACGTACATTAAAATTCTGAGTTCTGAGCTCTCTCTCTCTCTCTCTCTCTCTCTCTCTCTCTCTCTCTCTCTCCACACACACACACACACACACACACACACACACACACACACACACACACACACACATATTATATATATATATATATTATATACATCTGTCTATCTATCTATATTATGCTCAACAAATTAGTAGTAGGTGGAAACAATTCTTCCGTCATTACATTAATGACTTGGCAAAGATTCTTAAAAAAAAAAAAAAGGAAAAGAAGGTGGGGGGTGGGGGTGGGTGGGGGTGAACGGGGAAAAATTAAAATGAGAACAAAAAACAAGGTACAAATAAATAAATATATATATATATATATATATATATATATATATATATACGGCTCGACAACTCGGGGGTGCTGTTGCATTCTCTTTTGAACCCTTGGTGGTGAGAACACCACAGAATTATGGACTGCGGTGTGTCTCTATTTGACACCAAGAGCACAGACACAATCAGCCGTGTCTCCCTGATGAGTCCGATCCAGCGGACGAAAGGCCTAGGAGCAGGCAATACAAATAGATGTGCCTTTGAGAGGGATTGCGATGGTTCCCTCAGGTGGCTAGTGAAGGGTTTCTCATATTTATAATATATTCCCCCCATTTTCTTCATCTTCAATTTTTTTTTTCCCTAAAAGTTCAAATCTTTGCCAAATCATTACTATAATGACTGAAGAATTGTTAGCCTGCACTTGTTTTCCCCCACTACTTAATTGTTCAGCTATATATATATATATATATATATATATATATATAAATTAAATATAAGGGGAAAATAAAACAAAATTAAGATTAAATAGATGGAGGGTGGCTGTAACTTCTGTATGAAGTGAGTAAAGGTTATATGGTGGTGTTGTGTGTATATGTGTGTGTACGTGTGTGTGTTGGTGGAAGATATTGCCAATTGGTGTTGAAGTGGTGGGTATGTGTGTTAGGTTATTGTTGGATATTGATGCCTTGGGGATGTAGTGTGCCTAGTTTGGCAATGAGATGGGATTCTTGAGTTGTGCGTTCAAAGCTGTCACTCTGTGACTGCCAGAGTGCCAAGACTTTGACATGGTTGATGTTGTGTTGGGTGTGGTTGAAATGTACGGCGACGGGTTTGGGTCGGTGGTGGCGGATATTAGCCAGGTGTTCAGAGATGCGTGTCTCAAGTGTGCGTGATGTTTCACCTATATAGATCTTGCCACACAGCTGGCAGTGGATGGCATATATAATGCTGCGGCTCTGACAGGAGAATGTGCGTTTGACTGTGAAGGAGTCTTTGGGGCCCTGTAAGATGGTGTCTGGTTTGGTGAGGGGGCAGATTTTGCAATTGGGTTTAGAGCAGGGGTGAGTACCTGGTGGTGTAGCTGTGGAGGTTCTGTTCAGATTGGACCGCACGAGGAGGTCCTTTAGGTTTTTATCACGTTTGAACGTGATCATGGCTTGGTATGGAAGGCGGGCTTGTGGTTATGTACAATGTGCCAATTGGATTTGAGGATCCTACAGATGGGGAGGGTGTGCGGGTGGTAGAGGAGGTAGGCTGTGGGTCTGTCTGTCTTGGTTGGATGCTGGATTTCCAGAGCAGATGTTCTGGATACAGCTATGGTGCGGCGGAGTGCTGCATTGATGATGGAACTGGGGTATCCGCGGTTGGTGAAAAACTGTGACATATTGGCTGCTTGTATAGTGAAGTCTTCCTCGCTGGAGCAGAGTCTGCGAAGACGGAAAAATTGTGAGTATGGGATGCTGTCTTTAGTGTGTGGGTGGTGGAAGGGTGAGTAGTCTAGGTCAAGGGGAGGACTAGGTGTTCCATGTGTGGTGAGTAGTATAAGAGGTTCAAATCATGCCCCATTGAGGAGGTCATGTGAGGATCTCATCAGTGCGCATGCGCAGATCAGGGATAAAGAAATCAATAAGAGTAATGCTAATGATAACAGTACTGATATTAACACTAATAATGATGATTGATTCGACACAATAATTATTCTTTTAATATTTGAGAGCAACGTAATACTGCTTAAGATTGTTTGGGAACGATGGTTAGATACTGGTTTCGAGTGTTTAGGACCGATGTGTTACGTCATTTTGGTGGATGTCGACTTTATGCCATGCGTTAGTTTCCTCTGAACTTGTTTGACGTAATACTGTGATGTCAATAGCTGGGGAATCACCACCGTGCTGTGTGGAAAACGACGCCGGAACATTTTGGTTTTCTTCAGGTCGGGTAAGGTCAGATAAGGTCTTTAAAATGTCAGATAAGGTCTTAAAAGGGACAGATAAGGTCTTACCCCCCCCCCCCCCGTCTTAAAAAGGTCAGACCAGGTCTTAAAAAGGCCAGATAAGGGCTTTAAAAGGTCAGATAAGGTCTTAAAAGGGTCAGATAATGTCCCCCCGGTCTTAAAAGGTAAGATCAGGTCTTAAAAAGGCCAGATAAGGTCTTTAAAAGGGTCAGATAATGTCTTGTAAAGGTCCGATACGGTCTTTAAAGAGGTTAGATACGGTCTTTAAAAAGGTCAGATATGGTCTTTACGTGTCTGCCTTGTATTCTGTTTCTTTAACAAGTCGTATGTGTGCCACATGGTATGTGTCTTTGTGTAATGTTTTGTGTCTCTGTTCTATATCATGTGTCTTCGTCCTACGATTTGTATTTTGTCCAATGCCATGTTTTGTCCTACACTGTCTTTTGTCCAATGCAGTGTTTTGTCCTACGATGTGTCTGTTGTCTATCTTTGTCATGTAGTGTGCCTTTGTATTGTGTCATGCATGTAGTGTGCCTTTGTATTGTGTCATACATGTAATGTGCCTTTGTATTGTCATGCATGTAGTGCACCTTTGTATTGTGTCATGCATGCAATGTACCTTTGTATTGTGTCATACATGTAATGTGCCTTTGTATTGTGTCATGCATGTAGTGTGCCTTTGTATTGTGTCATGCATGTAATGTGCCTTTGTATTGTCATGCATGTGGTGTGCCTTTGTATTGTCATGTATGTAGTGTGCCTTTGTATTGTGTCATGCATGTAATGTACCTTTGTATTGTGTCATGCATGTAATGTACCTTTGTATTGTGTCATGAATGTAATGTGCCTTTGTATTGTGTCATGTATAATGTGTCTTTGTATTGTGTCATACATGTAATGTGCCTTTGTATTGTGTCATGTGTAATGTGCCTTTGCACTGCATTATGCATGCAAGATAGTGTATCTGAAAGTGACTCTCTCTCTCTCTCTCTCTCTCTCTCTCTTCTCTCTCTTCTCTCTCTCTCTCTGTGCTTTCTAAAACACATGGGTTTAAAGGTTATTATTGTTGCCAACAGAGCAGCAAAACAACGGACGCACTTGCCCACGTACGTACACGTACACACAGATACAGACACAGACACACGCTTACACACACACACACACACACACACACACACACACACACACACACACACACACACACACACGCTCGCGTGCGCGCACGTTCGCACGCACGCAACCACATACACGCACACACGCGGCGCGAGCAAATAAAAAAAAATATGCAAGCAGACAACAATAACACAAAAAAGCAACAACAAAATAATTATGCAAGAAACAGATCGTACAATATCTCCAAACACCTGGAAAGATAGACAGACATACAGACAGACAGACCACTAACGAACAACAATACAACAAAAGATTTACGATAAAGCAACAAGAACACAGCAACCAATATAACAATCTAACATTACACGAAAACAATGAAAACATGGAATAGATAAAAACAAATTAACATGACAGTAAAACAAATACAACTATTGAAATAAAGTAATGAAAAAAAAAAAAAACCGCTCAGCAACTAAGCAACAACAAAACGACAGTAAAGATCAACCGATTCTCCCTCCTCCCCCTCCCTCCACCAACTCAACACATACTTTTCTACCGACAGAGTTGACATGGATTTCCCTCTGACCGTCGTCATCCAGTTGTTTCCCTTTACCTGTTGGGAAAAACGTCGAAGTCACAACGTCGAAAAAGGAGTACATTACCCAGTGTGGTTTTATTTTCAGAATGTTTATGGTCGCTTACCTCCCTTACTTATTGACGGGCTTTTTTTTTTAAATCGTTTCTTTGTTGTTGTAATCGTTGTTGCTGTTGTTCTTGTTATTGTTGTTCTTGTTATCATTGGTGTGTGTGTGTGTGTGTGTGTGTGTGTGTGTGTGTGTGTGTGTGTGTGTGTTCGCGAGCGCGCGCGTGTGTGTATGTTAGTGGTTGTGTGTGCACGCACGCACGCGTCTGTCCTGTTTTGTTTTTTCACATGTGTGCATCTGTGTGTGTGTGTGTGTGTGTGTGTGTGTGTGTGTGTGTGTGGTGCGCGCGCTTGCTTGCTTGCGTCTGGACTTGTGTGTGTGTGTGTGTGTGTGTGTGTGTGTGTGTGTGTGTGTGTGTGTGTGTTTGGTGATTGTCTGATGTGCCCATCACCTATTTCCTGTCATTGCTGCTGTGTGGTAATTGTCCTGTTGTGCTTCCTGTCCGTGTCTGTCTTTCTTTCTTCCTTTTTGGATTCATGTCACCAAGAGGTACTGGAGCTTAGGACGCACTCTTTCTTTGAGTTGTTGTGTGATGTGTGTGCATCTGTGCATATATGAGTGTGTGTGTTTGTTTGTATCTATGTATGTATGTATGTGTGTGAGTGCTGCGTGCGTGCGTGCGTGAAGAATGTAATATTTCTAAAGTGCATTCTATGAACAACAAGTAGCAGCATGTAGTATTCATGTGTTATAGAGGCTACAGTAAACACACAGACACACACACACCACACACACACACACACACAAAACACACACACACACACACACACACACACACAAACACACACACGCACGCACGCACGCATGCACGCACGCACGCACGCACACACATGGACATGCGCGCGCGCACACACGCTCATACAGACATAGACACAGACAAAGGTGCACACACATGCCTACACACACACACACACACACACACACACACACACACACAACCACGCACGCACGCACGCACGCACGCACGCACCACACACACACACACACACACACACACACACACACACACACACACGCACGTGGCGGACTTCAGCGATGAAGTGCTCAGTATCACCCAGAGAGAACTATAAAATACCAATTCTGGCTCACCCACCTCCGCCAGCTCCAACCGGCTAAAGCCGGTTTCGCTGCTGCTCCGGCGGGCGATCCAGAATAGGTATTTTATAGTTCTCTCTATAAGTAAAATAAATTCTTAAATAAATTCTTATACAAGTCATCATCAAGTTCTTAACAAGTACTTAAATAAGTTCTTTTATATCTAAATAGATTTACAAACATACATAATGTGTAGGATTATCTGTTTTTAATACTAATTTAGAAAACTTTTGAGACTTTAGTTTTTGCTTAATCCTTCGTTTTTCTTGATCGTTTTCAATAACATCATTTTCACGCATACATTCATCAAATGCGTCTCTGTCTTTCATGTGAAATAAAACTACGGTCTTTAATTGTTCTCTAAAGTCTTTTAAAACTGAGTTATATTTCTGACATAAAATCCACACACTTATCCCAGCATGTCTTCCACTGAAAGCCAGTTTCGGCCGAACAGTCATCTATAATAAATAGTGTCTGCGTTCCCCCAAACAGTCTGTACTACCAGTCGGTTGACTGTCAGCTTTTTTGCAAGACCAAGACAACACAATTATAACGACGCAGTAAGTCAGCAGGCCGAGCGTCCTGTTTACAAACTGTGTGTCTCCCTATGTTCTGACCTAAAAATCAATAAAACACGCCTCGCGCGCCTACTGCGTTTCTTCTCTCACCGGGCTCGCGGCGCGCTTTGGCCAGGTCAACTTGCAACATTATTGCATCAGCAAATGTTCTTGAACATTCTCGAATGGGAAGCCACCACTTCGCCGTTTTCAGTGTGCGTGTCGGTTTGTTGGTGTGTGGGGTTTACGACTTAACACAGACAAGAGGCCTTTGTTTACACAGAACACAGCACACAGTCAGTTAGTTGACAATGCTAACAACCAAACAATGTACATACCTTCTTCACATCCAGTCAGCTGCCACACCAGCGTGGGTTTTTAGAGCAGCATGTATCTTTGGCGTCAACGCGATGGCTTGTGTAATAGAAATTGTCAGATTTGAGAGTTCCGGATATTTTTCAAAGAGTTCTGTCGTCTTTCTTAGTTTATTAATCCAATAGGTCTGTCCGCACAGCGGGCGTGCACTAACACGTTCTTTGCTATAGCGTGAGCTGCCTCTTTCTCTGTTCTTCATCGCGCTTAACTAGTAGTTGCAGGCCAGCCCAACAACGAATCACTGCTCAGCGCCCAGGCACATCCTGTTCAGTCACAAAGCAAGTGGCTGACATATCAAATGACAAGTGGTCCTACCAGTTCCACTTTTCACCCCAAGTCCTTAATTAAGTCACCCCAAGTCCTTAATTAAGTCACCCCAAGTCCTTAATTAAGTCACCCCAAGTCCTTAATTAAGTTCTTAATTAAGTCACCCCAAGTCCTTAATTAAGTTTCCCCAAGTCCTTAATTAAGTCACCCCAAGTTCTTAATCAAGTTACCCCAAATTCTTAATCTAGTTCTTAATCAAGTCGTCATTAAGTTCTTATCAAGTCGTCATCAAGTTCTTATCAAGTTCTTATTTAAGTTTTCATCAAGTCGTCATCAAGTCGTTATCAAGTTCTTATTCAAGTCACTTATAATTATTTATTAAGTTCTTGAAATATTACTGCATATCAAATGGATCAAAATGAGATTTTGTTGTTGGCAGTTCTGGTATTCTTTTTTGTTCAGATTTTGTATTTAGTGGCTGTGATTTTTTGGGCTGCTTTGGTTTTTGCTGTCTTTCTTTATATGTTTTATAAACGTATAACCACCCCCACCAACAGCAATGACGCCAAAAATGCTAACTCTTTTAATCCAAATAATCCATGATGATGTTGCGGGACTTGAAACAATTTGTTCTTGTTGTGGCTCTGGCACAACTGGTGTTTTTTCATTATGAGTTATATGTTGTAACTCTAATTTTCTTTTTTTGTTCCACTCTGCTAATTTTTTCCCTGCTTCAACGCGCCCAGGATTCTTTTCACGGGTCACTTTCTCCATCAACATTTTCTGCTCAGTCATTTTTAAGGGAAATAAAATCTATATGATTAAACGTAATTAACCCCATAATTACTGGCGACAATAATGTTCCAAATCTGTAATATAGATCACATCCTAGAGACTCTAATGACTTTGTTAAAACTGGATCCTGCGTTAAATCATACATAAAATCTTGTTCAGAATCAATGGGCGCAAATCTACTAACTAGTTTAGTGTACAAACTAAGAACAGTTTGTCCGACACTTTTGACCATTCTTGACCCCAGTTGCGCTTCATACCTGTTGTGATACTTTACAATGTCTTGTGGCGACATCTGTTGAATCTGTTCTATGCTGAATTCATTTCCGAGGTACTGTTTTGTTTTTCCACACGCCGCCAAAGAATACAGCCTTTCCTTTTGGCGCATAATAGCTTGGTCATCAACTTGATTATTTGTAATCATAAGTTCAGGAAGTAAATCATCGCAGTTCATGTTTTATTAATAATAAATATTATTTTATTTTTAAAAAATGAGCACCGAAAAAACTGTTGCCAACCTCGTATACCATTCTGCTGTTATTGGAGGTCTAAGTGTAGGATACACAATGCTTGGTAAAAGCTTGTTAAGAATAAAACCAGCAGATCTTGGCAAGCTAGATTTTGAAGACTCAGCAAAGTTGATTGCTGTCATTACAGCTTCATTTGCTACGAAAGATTTTCTAGTTAAGCAAGGAATAATTCCAGAAAATATAAATATGTAAAAAAAATATATTTATAAAAATGGCTTCACTCGTAATGATGATAGGCGGCGCAGTAGTCAACGCGCTTGCTTTCAGCGGAAGTAATTACGCGTTTAGTAAACTACAAAATAACGATGAGAGAAAAAGACATAACAGAGCTATGGAGCAACTAGCCGCTGCACAAGACACCTATGAAAAGCAAAGAATGGAGCAGTTAGATTTTATTAACGACAGACTTAAACAACAGGGACATGCAGCTTACACATTTAAAGATGTTGACCAGGCAATAAAAGAATATTTTCTAGTAACAGGCCAACAAGTTGAAACATTGCCCCCACCAAAATTCAGCGACTTTTATCAACCATCAGAAAAACAAAAGATGCAAGAAATATTGTTTATTGTCTTTGGCATGACCGCTGTGTATTTTGTTGCACAAAGTATTGGCTGAATAAAAATGTACAAAATCTATTATTCTCCAAAAGGATATTGGAAGGGAATAACAGCAATTAAAAAGCTTAGCTAAGCAGCGGGAGTCAGTGAACAAACAGCAAAAGAATGGTTATCTAAACAAGCAATTTGGCAAATTTATCTACCAGCGCCTAAAAAACTACAGAGACCACACTTTGTGAATATAACTCCAAACGACACCCATCAAATGGATCTTCTATATTTACCCCATGATACGATTAGACGAAAAAGATTTAAGTACGCACTTACAGTCATTGATATAGCTTCAAGATACAAAGATGCGGAACCATTAACACAAAAGAGTGCTTCTGCTGTTGCTGTTGCTATACAGCTGATATACCAACGAGGACCCTTAACTTATCCTCGCATGATTCAAGTTGATGATGGAAAAGAATTTAAAGGCCAAGTGAATCAATTATTGTTAAAACATAGAGTTACCATTAAAAGAGGCATTCCAGGAGTTCACAGATCACAGGCTTTGGTTGAAAACTTTAACAACAGTTATCTGAAAGACTTTTCTCCTACCAGTATCACAGAGAGCTGATTGACAATTCTCACAACACAGAATGGGTAAAAAGACTGCCCTCAGTTTTGCGCGCAATGAATAATGAAGAATTTAAAGGGCTAAAACCAGTACAAGCAATCAAAACCAAACGAATAAATGTTGCTATTGAAGACTCATCCAGTAAACTATTACCATTTGGTTTAAAAGTGAGATACCTTTATTCACCGGGAGAAGCGGAAGGGGACACTCGCATCAGGGCAACAGATCCAGTTTGGAGTGTTGATCCATATGAGATAAAAAAAATTGTGAAAATGAATCCGCCAGTGTATTATTTACGAGAAACTGACACAACAAAACGACCAGCCCCTCAAAGATCTTTTGTGAAGGAAGAACTGCAGATAATCCCACCAGACACAGTTCCAGTTGCTTAGTTAATTTAGGCAAATACATTTGAGTTTAAAATGGAAGCTCAAAAAAAATTATTTGCGTATAGATTTATTATTAAAACAATGATAAAGAATAAACTACCCATTGATCCTAATATTTATGAAAAAATCAAAAATCTTGAAACAACAACCACAAATAATCCAGCTATACTGGATAAAGAAATTACTGAGTATCTAATTGCGCTTGACCAAATGTCCTCCAGTGCCCAATTGCATATGAATACTCTGGATTAACAAATACTCGTTTAGTGTTTGTTCTATCTAATGACTTCTTTGTTACAACAGTTGTGTTAATCTCATGCAGATTAGATCGCAGCTTGTAATTGTCATGATGAAAAGTCTTTTTATTGAACAATGCTTCTTTGTAGTTATCATGCGATATGTTTGACTGCACAACACTGCGAGATATTCCCTTTGCTTTTTTAATGGTACTAGTTTGACATGCGAGACTGTACATTTTCGACCTTAAACCAATAAACTCCTTGATCACACCTCCAGATAATTCATCCTTCATCTTACCTAAAACCTTCTTATTAATAACTGAATGCAAAGGTGAATCTTCAGGGTAATCAGATGTGTCGTACCATCCGGCATGCTCTTTTGCTACTTCTAATTCCATGTCTTTGTAAAAATCTTCAGTAGGGATATCTATAACAAAGGAATCTGTATCTGTGTACAGAACTCTGGACTCTGGATACAAGGGTTTAAAGTAGTTGTAAAGAAATTCTAACATCAAAAGCTTCGACAGCTCTAAAACAGTAAACCCAACAAATACAGGTTTGTCCAATTTGACTTTCTTTTTTTTCATCATTATTCCAAAAAGCTGATCATGAAATCTTCTGAAGTCTTGATAATTTGGTTTTGACACCAGCTTAATTGCTTCGTTTTCTCTAGTGACCAATCTGACATCTTTGCGCTTGTGCGGATTTTCCATAGTCTTTCCAAAACAGCTGTTGTTCATCAACTTGAAAAAGTCTTTTTCTGAAGCATCTGCGGATTTAGTTCTGAGATCAGTGTTCTTCATGATGTATGGTTTCATGAACTGTTCTTGATCAAATTCAATTATACGATGAACTGCTGTCAACTTCAAACCATGTCTTAGATAAAATTGGAGAAGTCTGTAATGACAGACATAATTTTTTTTGTCACGAAGATTAGGCACAAGTTTAGGTGGTTCTGTCATTGACACTTTTAGGGTTTCTGCCGCTAATGGATAGTCATTATGGTAATCATGAAGTTCATGAGGATATTCTAAATCAACTTCTAGAATAAAGCCTTGCGGTTGATCAGCTTCTAGACTCTGTAGCCATTTTAAAAAACTTTTGAATGTCTTTGAGTCCTGTGTACATTTTAAAGTTACGTAATGGAAGTGATTGACTCATAGCCCAACCATACAGATTGTTTGCATCTAAATACATAAGATAGTTAGACTTCCTACTTGGATCATAGTTGTCTAGGTATTTGTTGTTTGCTTTACAGTAATGGTGAGACGCCATACTAATTCCGCCACGCAATCCGTTTTCAATCATCTGAAGCATTGGTAGGTCAGACAACAGGTCAATCTGTACACCTGTATATTTTAAGAAAGCATCCCAACTCATCCCAGGCGCAGAAATATAATGCGCAGGATCTAGACTATAATGTTTCATGCAGGTCTTTCTGTAATTTTCAAAGATATCCGCCAACAAACAGGTATCCGCCATTAAATAGGAATCATGATAGTCTCCCATTGTTTTAGAGTCTAATTTTTGCCACGCTTCTTGAGCATAAGAATAATCAGAATCACTGATGTCCTTTCCTCTAAGACTACTAAAGAACGCACCTTTAGGAGGAAGTGAGTCTTCATCAAACCTTTCCCAACTGTTCATGTACTCATAAGGATAAACGCCTTTTCTAACAAGTGTTGGGTCAAAATAGTGTTCTGTTATTGGGCAGGACTTTAAGGACATAGCCAGTGACTCTAAACTCCCCATCAGGTGTTGCATAGAGTCATAAAAAGACAGGTTATTTAAAGTGAAACACATGTACTTTTCTGATGACTGCGCAATGCATGACACCCTAAAGGCGCTAGTTACTGCTTGCAATATAAGATGAGAATCATAACCTCGCAAGTTATGAAAGAATATAGGAAGTCTCCAAGTCCTAGGATCAAACTTTAGTTGAAGATTGCAATTGTTATGCGCTGCTCCTCTAAATTCCCCGCTAATGTGATCATGATCTCTTACTGTTGGATTTAAACTTTCAGGGGTTAGCTCT
>CM065741.1:52191869-52214653 GCA_033310375.1 Conus canariensis | reverse complement strand
GGACTGAGGATGCAGGGGGGCCCAGACAGACGGGGGGGGAGACCAGCCCACCCCCCGACATTGATATTGGTACATACATACTTACAGATTTGGAGAGGCACAGAACGACTCTCTCCCCCCCGTCAATTTTTTTCATCTGGGGGGCCCCGTGGTGGGAGACAGGGGATGCAAAAACAAAAAAAAAAAAAAAAAAAAAAAGGGAATAATGATATAAAACTCCCCCCCTTTTTAAATTTTGTTTGGGGGGAAAGAGAGAGGGGGAGAGCAAGAAGACAGACGGGAAGACAGAGGGGACAGAAGACAAAAAAAGGGGAAAAACAGACACAGAGACAGAGAGACAGAAAAATAAACAGAGACGGGCCCCCGGAGACAAAAAAATAAACAAATAATGCCAAAAACAAAAACAGAGGGGAAAATTTTATACTCAACAAAGCTATGTTTTTTCCCCCAGCCCCCCGTGGCAAAGGGGGTTTTAAAGGGGCCGCCGCCCCCCGGGGGGGGAGGTCCTGGTTGGGAATCCCTTTAGAGCCATGTGAGATATTTTCTGTTTCCCCCGGGCCCCAAAAACCCCGGAGTTGAGTTCGCTACGGGTTTCGGGGGGGGAAAAGTTGGGAAAAACCCCAGTCGATTTTCCATCAAAAAAAATGGAGGGCTTCTCTGAAAAATGTTGGTACAGAGGGGAGGAGAGCTTTTAAAAAAACACTTTGCACTCATAAAAAAAAAAAAAATTCCCAACTTTTCTAGCCCCCCGGTGGGGTTTTTTGCCCCGTGCCCCCCCCCAATACAAGGTTCCGATTCTGGGTGCCCCCCCGTGGTTTGTTGCTTTTTTTTTTGCCAATACGTTGTGGGGGTTTTTGGGATACCCGTATTTATTCAAAAATTCATTTTTTTGGGGGGGGAAAAAAAGCTTTTTTTTCCCCTGTGTGTGACTGGGGGACGTTGCCTGGATTAAAAATGGCTGTTTAGGGGAGTGGTCTGGGGGGAAAACTCCGCATTTATCCCCTTTTCGAATCAAAAAGGGGGTTGCCATTTTTTCGGGGGCCCTAACTCCTGTGCCAAAAAAAATTTTTGCGTTTACTTTCTGACATTTTTTAAGAAAACCCCCCCCCCCCAAAAACCCCCTTTTTTGTCTGAATCTTATTTTTCTTTGTTTCTTTTTTTGGGGAAAATGGACCCTGCAAAAATTTTTGCCATAAATTGACATTAAAACAAAAAAAAAAGGGCACCCCCTTTATCAACAAAACCCAAAAATAAACAACAAAAAACAAAACAGCAACAGCGAAGAGAAACGAGTCGACCAGGTTCAAAAAACCCCCCCTCTTTTTGTCGTTTTTTAAAAATTTTTTTAAAAGTCTGGGGAGAAAAAACACTTTTCTTGTTTTTAAACCCAATCAGCAGGACAAAACGCCCTTTTTTCAATGTTTTTTTAAAAAAGGGGCCCCCGTACAGCAGTAAAAAAAGCTTTTTGTTTTTTAAAAAACCCCCGTCCCCACAGTTCCAGGTTTATCGTGTTTCAGGGCGTGTAGGAACTTTAAAAAAAGGGATTTGGCTCACCCCCGGGGGCCCCCCGTGCTCCCCCCGGCTTACCCAGAAAAACCCATTTTTTTGGGGTTTTCCCCCTAGTAAAAAACTTTTTTTAAAAAAACATTTTTGTGTAGGATTATCTGTTTTTAAAAAATAATTTAGAAAACTTTTGAGATAATTTTTTTCTTAATTTCGTTTTTTTGATTTTTTAAAAAACATCTTTTTTCCCCCAACAATTTATCAAAGGGGCTCTATTTTATGGGGAATAAAAATGTCTTTAATTGTTCAAAAGGGGGTTTTTTAAAATGGGGGTTTTTTTGACATAAAATCCCCCATTTTTCCCGCTTCTTACTAAAAACTAGTTTGATAAAAATATTTTTTTTTCTAACTATTTTTTTTCTGCCAAAAAGCTTTTATAAAAAATAGTGTTGCTTTTCCCCAGTTTACTCCCCGGGTTGATTGCCCTTTTTTTTTCAAGCCAAAAAAACAAAAACGATAGTGTCGCGTAAGTCAGCAGGGAGCGGCCCCTTTTCTGTTGGGTTTTTGTTCGCCCATTTTCCGCCCCCAAAAATCCCATTTAAAAGCTCGCCCTCCCCCTGTTCTCCCCCAAATCGCGGCGCGCAATGCCCCGGTTAACCGCCGAAGAGGGTGTATGATTAAACCCCGGGAAAGGGATGCTGCGGGAAATTCCCCTTTTGGCCCGTTACTAAAAAAACCCTTTTGCGGGGAAGTCCCCGTTTGCGCAAGAGGGCCCCGGCTGTTATTGAATAACCCTACCCCGTGAAGCCCCTTTTTTTAGCACCCCTGGTTTAAAAAAAGGTTGGGATGGGTCTCGTCAAAGTGATGGTTGCCCAAAGGGGGGTGGGAAAATTTAAACCCCCCCAACTGTGCCAAAGTCCCCAAGTTTTTTTAAAAAAAATAACCTTTAATTCCCATAAGTCTCCCCCCAATTTTTAATAAGTGACATTTTTAAAAATTTTAATCAAAGGGGCCTTTTCGATTTTTTCTCAAAATCCCCCTTAAAATTCTTAAAAGCCCCCAAATTTTAAAAAGGACCTTTGTTTTTATAAGTATTTTAAAAATTTTAAACAAAAAACTTAAGTTTTTATTAAAACCCCCAAAATTTTTAATTTTTTGACCTTTAAGTTCTTAATCAAGTACCTCATGGTTTTTTAAAAAGTGATCTTTAAGTTTTTTAAACAAATCACCCCATGTTTTTAAACAAGTGATCTTTAAAATTCTTTCAAAAAACCCCCAAATTTTTAAACAAATCACCCCTAAAAAACAAGTTCTTATTCAATCAAATTTTTAATTTTTTATTAATTTTTTGAAATTTATTTCACGATTTTACAAAAAGATTTTTGTTGTTTTGGGGTTTTGGCTGCTTTTTTGTTTGGGTTTGTATTTAGTGTTGAGTTTTTTTTTTTTGCTTTGGTTTTTGCTGGGGGTTGTTTAATTTTATTTTTTTAAAGTAAAACCCCCCCCGCAGAAAAAGCTCCCCCAAAAAAGACAATTTTTTTAAGTTAAAAAATTTTTTTTTAAAGATTTGGGGGTTTCAGGTTGAATAACTTGTTCTGGTGTTTTTTTAGCTGGCTTTGGGGAAAAAAATTTGGGGGGGGTTTGGGGGGGGTTGGCGGTGTTATGTTTTCATTAAGGGTTATTTTGTGATTCCCAAAAATTAAAATTTTTTTTTTTGCCCCCCTTGCAAATTTTTTTTCCCCGTGCAAAAGCGCCAGGATGGGGGTTTTTACTGGTTTACTTTTTTCCCCCCGATTTAATTTTTTGATTTGTGATTTTTGGTCGGCATTTTTAAGGGAAAAAAAAAAATTATATGATTAAAAAAAAAAATTACCCATTTTTACGGAGATAACAATGTTCCAAACTGTAAAATAGATCCTTGAGACTCTAAAAAACTTTTTTTAAAAAGGGGTTTCCTTTTTAAAACTTTTAATAAATTTGTTCAAAAAACCAATGGGGGGAAATTTTTACTAAAATTTTTTAGTGTCAAAAAAAACAGTTTGTCCGCACTTTTGCCCATTTTTGCCCCCCTTTGCGCTTTATACTTTGTAATTTACAATGTCTTGCGGCGAAAATCGTTGAATCTGTTCTATGTGAATTTTTTCCCCAAGGGTTTATGTTTTGTTTTTCACGGGTGTTTAAAAAAATTTCCCCCCCCTTTCCCCTTTTTGGCTAATAGCTTGGTCATAACTTGATTTTTTGAAATTTCATAAGTTCGGAAGTAAATTCGAGTTCATTTTTTTAAAAAATAAATTTTTTTTTTTTTTTTAAAAAAAGAGAAACCGAAAAAATTTTCCCCCCAACCTTGTATCCATTTGTTTTATGGGGTTTTAAGCGAAGGATAAAAGTAAAAAAAGGTTTTTAAAAATTTAAAACCGAGTTTGGAAATTTAGACTTTGAAAAATAAAAAATTTTATTGTGTCTTCCCGCTTCGTTTGCTACGAAAGTTTTTCTTTTTTCGGGAAAAAATTTTCCCAAAAAAAAAAAAAGAAAAAAAAATTTACTTTTAAAAAAAATTTTTTTCCACCGTAATGATGAAGGGGGGGGGGTTTAAAAAGCGCTTGTTTTGGGGAAGTAATTGTTTTAGAAAAACTCCCAAAAAAAGTGAGAAAAAAAGGGAATAACGAGTAGGGAAATAGGGAAAAACCTATAAAAAGAAAAAAATGGGATTTTAGATTTTTTTAACGACAGATTTAAAAAAAAAGGAATGGCTTCCCTTTTTTAAAAGGGATTTTGACCAAGAATTAAGAATATTTTTAGAACAGGAAAAAAGGGGAAACATTGCCCCCCCAAAAAATTTACGATTATTAAACAAGAAAAAACAAAAGATGCAGAATTTGTTTATTGTTTTGGATGCCCCCTTTATTTTGTTGCCCAAAATATTGGCTGAAAAAAAATGTACAAAATTATTATTTAAAAGGATTTGGGGAAGGGGGGAAAAAGAAAATTAAAAAAAATTGAAGCAGGGGTTTTAGTAAAAACCCCCAAAAAAGGAATGGTTTTTAAAAAAACCCATTTGGCAAAAAAATTTTTTACCGGCCCCAAAAAAAAATACGGGCCCCATTTTTTAAAATTTTAAAAAACGAACCAAAAAAAGGTTTTATTTTTTCCCCCTGATAGTTTTGAGGGAAAAAGATTAAGTAGATTTAAAGTCATTGATATAGCTTAAAGATCAAAAATGGGAAACCCCTTTAAAAAAAAAAAGTGCTTCTGTTTTTCTTTTTCTTACAGTGATTCCAAGAGGCCCCCAACTTATCCTCGCATGTTTAAAAATCGATGGGAAAAAAAATTTTAAAAAATTAAAATGAATAAAATTTTTGTTAAAAAAAGTTACCATAAAAGGGCTTTTTGGGGTTTCAAGACAAAGGTTTGGGTTTAAAAAAATTTTAAAAAACAGTTACCCTGAAAAAACTTTTTCCCCACATTTTCACAGAGAGCAAATTTACTTTGCAAACAGAAGGGGTTTTTAAGATCCCCTCAGTTTGGGGCGAATGAATAATGAAGAAAAAAAAAGGTTTTAAAACCAGAAAGCAACAAAAAAAAAAAAAAAAATTTTTTGAAGGAGACGATTTCCCTTAAGCAAATTTAAATTTTGGGTTTAAAATTTTGGTACCTTTTTTTTCCCGGGGAAGGAAGGGGACCCCGCTCAGGGAAAAAAGATCCGTTTGGGGGTTGTTAAATATTAAAATAAAAAAAATTTAAAAGGGGAACCCCCCCCGGTTTTTTTTTAGAAAAAAACGCCCAAAAAAAAACAAACCCCCCTAAAAATATCTTTTGTGAAAGAAAAAATGCAGTAACCCCCAGAACGTTGTTTAATGTTTTTGTAAATTTTTTTTTTTTAAAAAAGGGAAAGCCAAAAAAAATTATTTGCGTATAGATTTATTATTAAAAAAAATGATAAAGAATATCTACCCATTGATCTAATATTTATGAAAAAATCCAAATAATCTTGAAACAACTAACACAATAATCAAAGCTTTACTGGAATAAGAAATTACTGATTACTCTAATTGCGGCTTGACCAAATGTTCCTCCAGTGCCCTATTGCATATGGAATACTATCGGATTAACAAATACTCTTTTTGTGTTAGTGCGGTCATGAGACGTTTTGTTTCAAACTGTTGTGTTAATCTCATGCAGATTTAGAACGTAGTATAGTTTGTAATTGTCATGATGAAGTCTTTTTATTGGAACATGCTTCTTTGTAGTTGTATGTGATATGCTTTGATTGCACAACACTATGAGATATTCCCTTTGCTTTTTTGACAACCTTTATTTGGCTTGAAAGACTGTTACATTTTTCGACCTTAAACAAAAACTCTTGATCACACCTCAGATAATTCATCCTTCTCTTCCCTAAATCCTTCTTTTTAAATAAAACTGAATGCAAAGGTGAATCTTTTAGGGTAATCAGATGTTGTCGTACCATCCAGCATGCTTGTTTGTACTTCTAATTCCATGTCTTTGTAAACATCTTTCATGTAGGGATGTCAATTACAAAAGAATTGTATCTGTGTAAAAGTTACTTTGGACTCCGGATACAAGGGTTTTAAAGTATCGTATAAAGAAATTCTAACAAGACAAAAGCTTTGATAATTCTAAAACAGTTAAAGCCAATAAATACAGGTTTGTCCAATGTGGACTTTCTTTTTCTTCATCATTATGGCCGAAAATAGAGCTGATCATGAAATCATTCTGAAGTCTTGGTAGTTTAGTTGGGTTTTGACACCAGTAAATTGCATCGGTTTTCTCTAGTGACAATCTGACATCTTTGCGCTTGTGGGATTTTCCATAGTTTCTTTCCAAAACAGTGTTGTTCATCCAACATTGAAAAGTCTTTTTCTGAAGCCATCTGTGGGATTAGTTCTGAGATCAGTGTTCTTCATGATGTAAGGTTTCATGACTGTTCTTGATCAAATTTCGATTATACGATGAATGCTGTTAACTATAAACATGTCTTAAATAAAATTGGAGAAGTCTGTAATGACCAGACATATTTTTTTTTGTCTCGAAGATTAGGACAAGTTTAGGCCGGTTTCTGTCATTGACACCTTTTAGGGTTTCTGCTTGCTAATGGATAGTCATTATGGTAATCATGAAGTTCATGGGGGTATTCTAAATCAACTTCTAAGGAATAAAGCTCCTTGTCGGTTGATTCAGCTACTAGACTCTGTAGCCATTTTTAAAAACTTTTGATGTCTTGAGTCCTGTGTACATTTTAAAGTTTCGTTTGGAAGTGATTACTCATAGCCCATCCATACAGATTGTTTGCATCTAAATAATAAGATAGTTAGACTTCCTACTTGGATCATAGTTCATCCAATATTTATTGTTTGCTTTACAGTACTGGTGAGACGCCATTACTCATTCGCCTCGCATTCCGTTTTCAATCTCCGACGCATTGGTAGGCTCAGAAAACAGGTCAATCTGGACACCAGTAATTTTAAAAAGGATTCTCAACTAAACCCCAGGCGCAGAAATATAATGCTGCAGGATTAGACTATAATGTTTCATGCAGGTCTTTCTTGTAATTTTCAAAGATTATCCGCCAAACAAACCAGTATCCGCCATTAAAATAGGCATCATGATAGTCTCCATTGTTTCCACAACCCAACTTCTGCCATGCTTCTTGATGCGTAGCTGTAATCAGAATCATGATGTCCTTTCCTCTAAGTACTAGAAAAGAACCGCTACCTTTAGGCGGAAGGCTGTCTCTTCAAACCTTTCCCAGCTGTTCATGTACTCATAAGGATATAAAACGCCCTTCTAACAAGTGTTGGGTCAAAATATTCTATCCGTTATTGGGCTGGACTTTAAAGGATCTGCTTTAGTGACTCTAAACTCCCAATAGGTGTTGCATAGAGTCACATAAAAAAGATAAATTATTTAAAGTGAAAACATGTCCTTTTCTGATGACCTGCGCAATGCATGACACCCTAAAGGCGCTAGTTACTGCTTGCAATATAAGATGAGAATCTTAACCTCGCAAGTTATGAAGAATATAGGAAGTCTCCAAGTCTAGGAACAAACTTTAGTTGAAAGATTGCAATTGTTATGCGATGCTCCTCTGAATTCTCCGCTAATGTGATCATGATCTCTTACTGTTGGGTTTAAACTTTCAGGGGGTAGGCTTAATCCACAAATCCAACAGTGAGTGCTGAGTCCATAGCGATCTTGAGCTTCAGAGGGTCATCTTTAGATCGGATGGAACTAGTATTATTAGAAACAGACATTTCGAACTTCTTGCCATGCGTTTTAGAAAAAGTTTTTGGCCAGCATGAGTGTCCTCTATATAATTCTGGCTTTTGAATGGCGCCATCCGACCTGACAACAATGTAAGGCAACATGAACAAATCTGGTGGTTATTCATTATAACTTGTTTTTGGTAAATGTTTTTGGGGCTGGTCTTCATATAGGAACAATAGCGACTCAAAGTCTGCGGGTAAACCAACGATGGAGACTCTGGAGTTTTTGTAATTTTAAAACTAACCTTACTGCCTTCTCTTGGCATAATTAGTTCTGTATTGCAGTCCACTGGACTGAGACAATGGTTTTACATGTTCGCTCGCAGCTTGAACGGACGGAATTCTCGCTTAAACATTTTCTACAAAATTCTTGTTTGTGTCCATTTTTTGTAGTATGAACTAGTAATCTACTATTGTGCGTATTAGAGTGTAGTGCATCCCATTAAGGCTTTTGCATAATTTGGAGTAAGTTCTACATGCACTCCTGGTGGTTCTCCTATTGATGGACTGTTTTTTGAGGGGGGTCACTTCACTTGCTGAAGGTCTGATTTACAGACCATGTGTAGACTTTAACAGTTATTGGTGGATTCTGTTTTCAAACTGATCAATCTTGTCTACAGCCATGGGAAATTCAAGGCCGTGAAAGTTAAGAATCATTAGCCACGTAAAATAGTTAGTAATCTCTCTGCATTTTTTTTAAAACTAAGTTTAGCCTAGCAGAAGCACCACATAAAAAAATTTGTTATCTGAAAATTCTTTATGTTCAAGAACCGCTCTTTTGCAACTAATTCTGATGGTAGAGGAATAAAAGATCTGTTTCCGTTAATGGTCGTATTTAGCCTTTTTTAATCTAATCTCTAATACTTTACTCCTTGACCAAACCAGAACCTCTCATTTTTTGCTGAGCTTTCAGAGGCGTCGGTTTAAACTGTGTAAGAAAGTTGTTCTGCCATCAGGCGTTAAAATCATTATAAGAAAGAATAGCCTGCGTATAGTTGAGACCCTGACTTCTAGATTTTCTTCGCTTATTGTTATGTAATCAAATAAAACAACTAACCTTACTTTAACTGGAGGGTTTATTGCTAAGAATAAATGGGGATTGAGAAATAGCATACTCAACCGACTTTCTAACACTCATTTGTTGGGATTAATAATTCTTATTGTATTCCTTCAAAGCTTTTGAAAACTCTCTTTCTGCATCAACCAATGAATCAAAATCAGTGTATTTCCATTTTGAGTTTCTTTTCTAACTCAAAATATTTCTTTAAATCAAAAAAATAAAGTTTATTCAGAATCAATATCAACGGGTCTCTTTTTTTGTGCTTAGACTCATAAACTAAAAGTTATAAACACTCTTTGGGGTTGTTAATGTGAGCTGTTTAGAAACAGAGTTTAATGTCTCGTTTACTTTTTTTAACATTCCTTTTTTATCTGGTCGGTGTCTGTTGTTGAGAATAGTTGCTCCTTGCCTTTCTTTGAAGATCAGAACTTTTGTCTTTTGTTGTCCTCAAAATCAGCTGTAGGCGACTAAATTCTTCATGTGATGTTTGCGTCGGCAAGTGCTTTATCAATTATTCAGTTTGAAAGGAACTAAGTTTAGCTGTTTTAGTTGAACCATAGCTGTGTGTTTTGGAGTTTAGCTTTTATTTTTTTGCTGACAGCACTTAAGCCCAATGAACACAGGCCAGAGTTAAAGACAAACACCTAGAGTTAAAGCTGGCCGGTGCACCTACGCCTGTTGCTTAAAGGCCCTACACTCTGTTCCTGCTGATAGAGCACTAGTGATCGTGCTCAGTATTAAAATATGTAACAGCATTAAAGACAGCAGATTACCTTCGTTTGGTTTTAACTGTATTTTGAAAGGTCCTGCTCTAGGTCTGGGTTTGCATTTGTGTTATGTTTGTTATTGAAAGTTTTTATGTCTACAGCAACAGAGTTCTTTCTTTGGGCATTTTGGGATAAATGAACAGACATGCTTTTTTAAAAAATAAAAATAATTTAGTATTGAGATATCTTTTATTCTGTTATCTTGAATATTCAGCTGCGCATCCATATATAAAACAAATGTACATTAAGTGGTTTATCACTCTTTTTTTCTTTATCAAAATTTTGAATGTTTATTACGTCTTTAACTGTTCTCCCATCCCTGCAACTGATTATCCTCTGTTGACCTTTAGGTCAGTCCATAAACGTATTTCGTTGTTAAAAATATTCATCAAGTCTAAATACTTGTGTAAAGGTGTAAAATCTTTAGACCACAAGGTCTACTGTAGGACTTCTAGACCTCCGCCTTCCAAAGAATTTTCTTTTCATCAATAATGATGATCAAGGTTTAAGCCCGCTACCGGAGACTTGGTTAGGACTACCTCAATTGACATTGTGCTTTCGTTGTTTAGGATTAATAAATTTTCACTTTGTCTTTTGAATGGTTCTTTCATCTTCACACAGCAAATAAAACCTTTAAGCGATCTTGCTGAGGCGCCTAAAAACTAAAATTCCATATTGTGTCTGCCCTGCCTTTAGGATATTTAGTATGATGATTCACTCTTTTCGTATATATTGCTAATTTTGACTGATAGTGTTGCTCAATAAGCCTTGCTAATTTAGGGTTGCCTAACAATGTCAAACTCTACGAGATGTCAAAAATGCTTGTGTACTTTGCGTTCAGTGTCTGTAGATTTAATGACACGTTGTTTCATTAAAAGTTAGTTCATTGACAATCTGTCTTTTAATGCTCCTTGAAAAGTATGGCGCATGCGCTTTTGAACAACTCAAAATCTAAGGGTATAGAAAAGCGATTTTTCATAAGCAAAACTTACACTTCAGCCTTGTTACTGTCTTTAGCACATCAGATCTATTTGTGTTTTAGTGCTTCATCACTTCGATTCCTTGAAACGGCTCGAGGTCAGACCTTTTCCATTCGCGGTTAGCACATAGATCAGGAATAGATAGTAATATGTCTTGCATTTGTGTAAAGAAAATATTTCTTGCCCCTCCAAGTTTTATAGAAATTTTCTTAAACGATTGCCCGTGCCCAGATTTCTGAATACTGTCCATAGTTTGCGTCGTGCTGATTCGAGTTCTATTTTTGAAAGTAAAGACGTTGCAGAAGCCTGGTACAATCCCGTCATCTGCTCCTAGGGTCTGGAAATTTAACAGTAAGATTTTGTTCTGATCAATTTTTTAGTAAAGGAAATGGATTATTTGGAACACAATAATATTCTGTTTATTTCCCTTCACGCCAAAGGGCTCTTTCCAGTATTCTCTGGCGCTGGTCAAGTATTTGGCCATATGCTTGTGACATTTTTTTTTATAAAACAAAAATAAAATTATTTTTAAAACATGGCAGGCATTGAGATTAGATGTTTTTGTCCTGGAGATGGACATTGAGTGAAAAAGACACCTGTGACACATTCATTACAATCATTTGCGACATTAATTAACAGGAAAGTAAGGTCAGATCATTTTATCAAAGTTTAGGCCAAGGAACCTCCCCGAATTTATAGGACCTAATTGATTTTTGAAACAAAAAGATGACCATTTTTTGTGAGAAACGACGAAGGAAACTTGTTCAGCTTTAACAAACTAAACAGAACTTCATATTGTTTTAAAAAAGAAGTACAATTAGACAAGGCTCAGTTGTGAGGCGAACAAATCCGCCCTTGGCATTACTAAACCAAAAATTAGATAGAGGAAAGCAGTGCTAATCTTCTAAAACACACTACAAGAACTCCCAACAGAAATACAAAAATGGAACTTAAAGATTTAAGCCCAACAGCAAAACGAAATAATACAAGCAGAAACCAGTTTTTCAGAGCATTATTTAAAACTATGCACGAATACGCCTGCTACCTATGAGAGAAATAACGGCCCTTGATCTCATGCTTTGAGACGCATCAGAGGCGAATTAACAAACAATTAAGCAAAATACTGGGTGAACTGTGAGCATATAAAAAGAGAAAAAGAAAAAAACTAGTTGAGGCTGATGACCACAACTTAGGCCATGATGTTAAAGAAGAAAGCAATTACACAAAGACTTAAAAGGATCTTGAAACAAGAGAGATCAGCAAGACAGAAAGTGTTGTTAATAACGAAGAAACATTACGAAACTAAGTGAGCAGACAGAATAAGAGAAACTATCCAATGAATTTTATCATGATGACCACAACGTTAGCAGAAACGAATAAGAACACTGTTTTAGAGAAGCAATCGGTTGGTCCACTTAGCAAGTGTTATAACAGCCTTAGGATTTGCGAATAAGTACACCGGTGTTGGCTTATTACAGTCGGGTGGTGGGCAAGGGTTAGGTGCCTCCGCACCCATCACCCACCATCAAGATAAATTGCATGGGTAAAAAAAACAAACTTTGAGCATCTTGCAGATGTTTATTAAAAAAAAAAAAATTAGCCAGTAGGCAATAAAAAGGATTTTTTTCTTTGCCTGGCTTATTAGGGGGATCGTTAGCTGGTTTTGTCTACTGCAAGCAAAGTAGTTGGCTTTATGGCGAAGCACTTATGGATTTGTTCGTCTTAATAGTTGAGTTACTTTATAGTAAGGATAAAGACCAAGTAATCCTAGGGCAGTTAATCCAATTAACAAGTGCTGTCTTTTCATATTCATGGTCATTATTTCTTAGGACCACAGGGATTGATGGGGTTTTGAGGGGGTTCGGGGATTGGATGAGGGTTGAGAGGGGGGCTCGGGATTGGTGGGCTTCTTTTTTTATTGCTATTTGTGGCCTTAGAATTTTTGTAGTTTTTTCCGACCTTCTCTCATTGCCAGCCACAAGGTCTTTCATTATTATAGTTTATTATTGTTCCTATCTGAAGTCTGAGGTCAGAAGGCAGCATGTTATAAACCTGTGCCAACACGCGGAGGTCTACTTTCGATCTTGCGTATTGCAAAAACATTTTGGTACCTTTTAATACTTGAAGGCAAATCAATTGCAGAATTAATAGGAATCCTCTAAATTTGCTAAATACTGTTTTTGTGGTCAAAGACAGTAGAAGGATCAATTATGGTTTGATCTCGTTTGTGCTGCGAACTAGCAAACACCAAACATAAGTACGAAATTGAGTCGATTATTCGGTTCTAATCCCTGCTTTTCGTTAGGCCTTAGATCGCTATCCAAAATAAATGTTTGTCCATGGCTGTTTTATGCTCTTGCTCTATGGACCCGAGGTGAACAGTTGTGCCTGAAGAGAAAGATGGGTAAGGAGGATTCCAATCATAGTTAAACTTCTGTGCACGCCACCCAATATAAAGGGTTCCTAAAAACCATGAATTTATAAGATCCCAACTTTTGTCTAAAGTCTGTCTTTGGGTCAATATCAAATTCGTTACAGATCCTTTCAAAAAGCCTGTAATTATTCTGTTGACTGAAATGGATGAAAACGTTTTGTCATTTGGTAATGGCGCTTGCAGCTTCAGATTAAAATTACGTCTGAAGGTTGTATAAAAATGAAATCTATACACTGACCCTCACAAAAGGATCAGGATGATTAAAATGATCAAGATACGACACTCCACACCCAGTTGAAAAGCACAAAACACAGCAAAGGTAAATGGTTTCTGATAAAACTGCATCGGATGATCTGAACCACACTTTCGGGATGTAGTCCTTTTTAAATAGGAGGGTTAAGATATCTGTCCAATGGAAAGCCTTGCGGTTGATCAGCTTCTAGACTCTGTAGCCATTTTAAAAAACTTTTGAATGTCTTTGAGTCCTGTGTACATTTTAAAGTTACGTAATGGAAGTGATTGACTCATAGCCCAACCATACAGATTGTTTGCATCTAAATACATAAGATAGTTAGACTTCCTACTTGGATCATAGTTGTCTAGGTATTTGTTGTTTGCTTTACAGTAATGGTGAGACGCCATACTAATTCCGCCACGCAATCCGTTTTCAATCATCTGAAGCATTGGTAGGTCAGACAACAGGTCAATCTGTACACCTGTATATTTTAAGAAAGCATCCCAACTCATCCCAGGCGCAGAAATATAATGCGCAGGATCTAGACTATAATGTTTCATGCAGGTCTTTCTGTAATTTTCAAAGATATCCGCCAACAAACAGGTATCCGCCATTAAATAGGAATCATGATAGTCTCCCATTGTTTTAGAGTCTAATTTTTGCCACGCTTCTTGAGCATAAGAATAATCAGAATCACTGATGTCCTTTCCTCTAAGACTACTAAAGAACGCACCTTTAGGAGGAAGTGAGTCTTCATCAAACCTTTCCCAACTGTTCATGTACTCATAAGGATAAACGCCTTTTCTAACAAGTGTTGGGTCAAAATAGTGTTCTGTTATTGGGCAGGACTTTAAGGACATAGCCAGTGACTCTAAACTCCCCATCAGGTGTTGCATAGAGTCATAAAAAGACAGGTTATTTAAAGTGAAACACATGTACTTTTCTGATGACTGCGCAATGCATGACACCCTAAAGGCGCTAGTTACTGCTTGCAATATAAGATGAGAATCATAACCTCGCAAGTTATGAAAGAATATAGGAAGTCTCCAAGTCCTAGGATCAAACTTTAGTTGAAGATTGCAATTGTTATGCGCTGCTCCTCTAAATTCCCCGCTAATGTGATCATGATCTCTTACTGTTGGATTTAAACTTTCAGGGGTTAGCTCTAATCCACAAATCCAACAGTGAGTGGCTGAGTCATAGCGATCTTGGTCTTCTGGGGTCATCCTAAGATCGGATAGGTCTAGATTATTAGAACAGACATTACGAACTTCTTGCATGCGTTTTAAAAAATGTTTTGCTGCATGTGGTCCTCTGTATAATTCTGGCTTTGAATGTTCACCATCTGACCTAACAACAATGAAAGCATAAGAACAAATCTGGTGGTTATTCATTATAACTGTTTTTTGGTAAATTTTTTGGAGCTGGCCCTTCATAAGGAACAATAAGCGATTCAAAGTCTGCTAAACAACGTATGGAGACCTCTGGAGTTTTTTGTAATTCTTAAAACTAACCTTACTGCCTTCTCTTGGCATAATTAGTTCTGTATTGCAGTCCACTGGACTGAGACAATGTTTTACATGTTCACTCGCAGCTTGAACGGACGGAATTCTTGTTAAACATTTTCTACAGAATTCTTGTTTGTGCCCATCTTTTGAAGTATGCTGAATTAGTCTACTCATTGTGCGTATTAGCATGTAGTGCAACCCATTAAGGCTTTGCATCAGGAGTAAGTCTACATGGTGTTTGTCTGGTTCTTCTATTGATGGACTGTTTTTTGACACTCTAATTGGCTGAAGGTCTGATTTAACAGACCATGTGTAGACATTAACAGTTATTGGTGGATTCTGTTTTTCAAACTGATCAATCTTGTCTACAGCCATAGGAAATTCAAGGCCGTTAAAGTTAAGATCATTGGCCCACTGCAAATAGTTAGTAACTCTCTCTGCATTTTTTTTTAACAAAGTGTAGCCTAGCAAGAACGCACCACATAAAACATTTGTTATCTGAATTCTTTATGTTCAGAACCGCTCTCTTTGCAACTAATTCTGATGGTAGAGGAATAAAAGACTTTCCTATAATTGGCTCGTATTTAGCCTGTTTTAATCTAATCTCTAATACTTTACCCTCTGACCAACCAGAACCTCTCATTTTTGCTGCTTCAGAAGCATCGTTAAACTGAGTAAGAAGTTGTTCTGCCCAATCAGGCGTTAAATCATTATAAGAAAGAATAGTCTGCTGTTTAGTTGAGACCCAGACTTCTAGATTTTCTTCGTTTATTGTTATATAGTCGATTAAAACAACTAACCTTACTTTAACTGGAGGGTTTATTGTTAGTTTACTTGGAACTTGAGAAATAGCATGTACAACGCTTGCCTGCACGTTTGTTGGATCAATAACTTCTAAAACGACCTCATTTAAAGCTTTTGACAAACGCTCTTCCTCTTCCATTGCATCTAACCAAGAGTCAAAACTGTCATATATCTTATCCATGTTGAGCTTCTTTTCTAACTCAAAATATTTATATAAATTAATTAATCAATATCAGAGGTCTTTTTGTGCTTAGACTCATAAACTAAAGTATAAACGCCCTTTGGTGTTGTTAATGTGAGCTGTTTAGAACAGAGTTTAATGCCTCGTTTACTTTTTTTAAACATTCCTTTTTTATCTGGTCGGTGTCTGGTTGTTGAGAAAAAGTTGCCCTTGCCTTTCTTTGAAGATCAAACTTTTGTCTTTTGTAGTCCTCAAAATCAGCCTGTAGGCGACTAAATTCTTCATCCGTGATGTTTGAGTCGGCAAGTGCTTTATCAATTATCAGTTTGAAGGAACTAAGTTTAGCTGTTATTAGTTGAACCATAGCTGTGTGCTTTTGGAGTTTAGCTTTTTTTTTTTTGCTGACAGCACTTACAGCCAATGAACACAGGCCAAGAGTTAAAGACAAACCACCTAGAGGTAAAGCTGCCGGCGCACCTACGCCTGTTGCTAAGAGACCTACACTTGTTCCTGCTGATAGAGCACTAGTGATCGATGCTCCAGTATTAACATATGTAACAGCATTAAAGACAGCAGAATACCTTCGTTTGGTTTTACTGTATTTTGAAAGGTCCTGCTCTAGTTGGGTTTGCATTTGTGTTATGTTTGTTAATCTGAAAGTTTTTATGTCAGAGTTGCCTACTATCTCTTCTTTGGGCACTTTTGGATAAACCTGAACAGACATGCTTTTTTTTTTTTTAAATAAAAATAATTTAGTATTGGATATCTTTTAATCTGTTATCTTGAATATTCAGCTGCGCATCATATATTAAAAACAAATGTACATTAAGTGGTTTATCACTCTCTTTTTCTTTATCAATTTGAATGTTTATTACGTCTTTAACTGTTCTCCCACTCCCATGCAACTGATTATCCTCTGTTGACCTTAGGTCAATCCATAAACCGTATTTCGTTGTTAAATATTCATCAAGTCTAACACTGTGAAGGTGTAGATCTTTAGACACAAGGTCTACTGTTGGACTTCTAGACCTCCCGCCTCCAAACAATTTTCTTATTTCATCAAAATGATGATAAGGTTTAAGCCCACTACCGTAGACTTGGTTAGGACTACCCTCAATTGAACATTGTACTTTCGTTATTTTAGGATTGATAAACTTTTCACTTTGTCTTTTGAATGGTTCTTCATCTTCACACAGCAATAAAATACCTTTAAGGGATCTTGCTGTGGCACTAAAACTAAAGTTCCATATAGTGTCTGCCCTGCTTTTAGGATATTTAGTATGATGAATCACTCTTTCGTAATATATTGCTAATTTTGACTGATATTGTTGCTCAATCAGCCTTGCTAAGTTAGGGTTGCTAACAATGTCAAACTCTAACGAGATGTCGAAAATGCTGTACTTGGAATCAGAGTCTGAAGATTTAATGACACGTTTGTATTCATTAAAAGTTAGTTCATATGACAATCTGTCTTTTAATGCTCCTTGAAAGTATGGCGCATGCGCTTTTAACAACTCAAAATCCAAGGGTATAGAAAAGCGATTTCCAAACGCATAACTTACAGCTTCAGCCTTGTTACTGTCTTTAGCATCTTCGGCGTCTATTCTGTGTTTTAGTGCTTCGTTATTTTCGATTCCTTGAAACGCGAGGTCAGCCCTTTCATTCGCGGTTAGCCATAGATCACAATAGATTAAAAATATGTCTGCATTGTGTAAAGAAAATATTTCTTGCCCCTCAAGTTTTATAGAAATTTTCTTAACGATTGCCCGTCCCAGATTCTGAACTACTGTCCTGTTTGCGTCTGTTGCTGATTCGAGTTCTATTTTGAAAGTAAGACGTGCAGATCCCGGCACAATCACTTCATCTGCTCCTAGGTCTGGAAATTTAACAGTAAGAATTTGATCTGAATCAATAGTAGATGGATTATTTGGAACAATAATATTCTGTTTATTTCCCTTCACGCCAAAGGGCTCTTTCAGTCTTCTATGCGGGTCAAGAATTGAGCCATATGCTTGTGACATTTTTTTTATAAAACAAAAATAAAAAGTTAATTATTTTTAAAACATGGCAGGCATTGAAGATTATGATGTTTTTGATCCTGGAGACGACATGAGTGAAATGACACCTTTGACACATCCATTGCGCTCATTGCGACATGAATTAACAGAAAGTAAGGTCAGATCATTTTATCAAAGTTTAGGCCAAGAACCTCCCGAATTTATAGACCCTAATGATTTTGAAACAAAAGATGACCATTTGTTTGTGAGAAACGACGAAGGACAACTTGTTCAGCTTACAACTAAACCAGACTCATCAAAGTTTTTAAAAAAGAGTACAATTAGACAAAGGCTCAGTGTGAGCGAACAAAATCGCCTTGGCATTACTAAACCAAAATTAGATAGGGAAGCAGTTGCTAAACTTCAAAACACACTACAAGAACTCCCAACAGATAACCAAATACAAAACATGGAACTTAAAGATTTAAGCCCAACAGCAAACAAAATAATAGAAGCAGAAACCAGTTTTTCAGAAGAAACAGTATTAAAAACTATGCACGATCCGCCGCTACCTATGAGAGAAATAACGGCCCTTGATCATGCTTTGAGAAGCATCAGAGGCGAATTAACAAACAATTTAGCAAAACTGGGTGAACTAGATGAGCATATAAAAAGAGAAAAAGAAAAACTAGTTGAGGCTGATGACCACAACTTAGGACATGATGTTAAAGAAAGAATAACCCGAAGACTAAAAGATCTTGAACAAGAGAGATCAGCAAGACTAGAAGTGTTGTCTACTAACCGAGAACAATTACGAACTCAAGTGAGCAGAATAAGAGAAACTATCCAAAGAATTTTATATGAAGACACGACGCTAGCAGAACGAATAAGAACACTGTTTAGAGAGCAAGGTGTCACATTAGCAAGTGTTATAACAGCCTTAGGATTTGCAATAAGTACACTGGTGATAGCTATTACAGGCGGCGGTGGTGGGGAGCAGTGCCACCAGGACCACCATCAGATAAATCATGGGTAAAAAAACAACTTGATCATCTTGCAAGTTTATTAAAAAAATTAGCCACTAAGGCCATAGACTCTTTACCTGGCATATTAGGGGGATCGTTAGCTGGCTTTTGTCTGCTGCAAGTAAAATAGTTGGCTTTATGGCTGAGCACTTATGGACATTAGTTGTCTTAATAGTTGGGTTACTTTATAGTAAGATAAAGACCAAGTAATCCTAGGGCAGTTAATCCAATAACAAGTGCTGTCTTTTCATATTCATGGTCATTATTTCTTAGGACCACAGGGATTGGATGGGGGGGGGTTTGGGGGGCTCGGGGATTGGTGGGGCTTCTTTTTTTATTGCTATTGCTGGCTTAGAATTTATGTCGTTTTTTCCGACCTTCTCTTCATTGCCAGCCACAAGGATTTCATTATTATAGTTTATTATTGTTCCTATCTGAAGTCTGAGGTCAGAAGGCAGCATGTATAAACCAGTGCCGACAGCAAAGTCTACTTTCGATCTTGCGTATTGCAAAACATTTTGGTACCTTTTAATACTTGAAGGCAAATCAATTGCAGAATTAATAGAATCCTCTAAATTTGCCAAGTACTGTTTTTGTGCATCAAAACCAGTAGAAGGATCAGTTATGTTCGATCTTGCTTGTGCTTGTGAACCTAGCAAACACCAAACATAAGTACGAATGGAGTCGTTTATTCGTTCTATTCCCGCTCTAGTTAGACCATTAGAAGTATCCAAAATAAATGTTGTCCATGCTGTTTTATGCTCTTGCTCTATGGACCCGAGGTGAACAGTTGTGCCTGAAGAGAAAGATGTGTAAGGAGGATTCCAATCATAGTTATACTTTCTGTGCACGCCCCAAAAATAAAGGGTGCCTAAACCATGATTAAGATCCAACTTTTGTCTAAAGTCTGTCTTTGGGTCAATATCAAATTCGTTACAGATCCTTTCAAAAGCCTTGTAATCTATTCTGTTGCTGAATGGATTAAACGTTTTATCATTTGGTAATGGCGCTTGCAGTTCAGATAAAATACGTCTGAAGGTGTAATAAAAATGAAATCTATACACTGACCTCACCAAAGGAACAGGATGATTTAAATGATCAGCATACGACACTCCACACCCAGTTGAAGCACAAAACACAGCAAAGTTTAACTGGTTCTGATAAAACTGCATCGGATGACTGAACCACACTTTCGCGATGTAGTCGTTTTTAATAGGAGGGTTAAGATATCTGTTCAATGGAGTACTAACCTTTACTTGAAAGGCGTCAGTCTGAGTCACAGAAATGTCGAGGGTATCAGTTGTTATATCTTTAGGACTGTAGTGCGGCCCGACAGAATATTTTGCATTAGTATATTTGAATGCACTCATTTTTAAATTTGTTTTAAAAATGTTTGTAACAATAACAACTCAAGACAGTCCTTCGTTTTTAGAATATGCTATTGATAATAACTGCGGAACCCAAAGGGTCGCACTCCATGAAATTTTTTACAAAGTCATATGGTTTAATATAACTGAATCCAAGGAGAATAATAAGATTAAAAAATTTGACAATAGAGGAAACTTAGTTAGCCAGTTAACCATACCTGATGGTTATTACGGGTTTTGCTCGCTAAAAGAAGCAATGAGTAACTTCGACATTACTCTCAAACTTAACAATGCAAATTTGAAAATAATGTTGACATTCAAACCTGAAGAAGAAGTAGACCATTACCTTTTTGATGTAGAGCTAGCTAAAATGTTAGGCTTTGCAACTGACAATCATAGTTTTATAGTTACATCAGACGAAACTACTTATGAGGGAGAATATCCGCTCGATCTTGCATTACATTCATTACTCTATGTTCATTTGGACGAGCTGAGCACTGATGAAAACTTATATGATGGAAGGCCCTCAACTGTTTTAAGAGCTCTTCCATCAGGGAAAGCTGCATATTGCGATTATGAAATTATACAATTCCCTAATTTACAGTTTAAAAAATTAGCTTGTGGGAGGGTCAGATCATTTAATATAAAGATCACAGATAAAACAGGGAAGATCGTGAAATGTGATAACCTGCACATTGTTTTAGAAATAAAATAATAAGGTGTACTAAAAAATAATGTCTCGTGGGCCAGAAGAATCAGGAGTTACATTAGCGCCTGAGAGGTGTGTAACTTTAGAATTAAAAGACCTTGCAGACGTTGAGGACTTTGAACAGAACGGTGAGGTAGGCACTTTGTATGGTTTTGAGTACACTAAAGATGGTTATTATAAGCGCAAAGAGGTTGACGACAACAAAAGGTTTCCTAAACTAGAACAACTACGCAATCTAGAAGCAAATAATGCGGGTCAGTATAAATATAAAATAGTTCGAAAAACTGACAACAAATGGCACTTAGAACCATATTTAGAATGGGACATAAAATTTGAATTCGTAAGCCCATTTACATTTTTTGACCGTCAAAAAAGTTTCAGAAAAGCATTGAACTCTGGCCCTTTACATGTAAGTCTTATGCCAGAGGACAACAGTCGGAAAGAGATCGAAATAAAGAAGTTTGGGAGCAAACAGTACATCCTCCACAGAAGAGAATCAGTTTTGAAGGAAGCTACTACAAAAGTACAGTTCTTTCCACGCACGTTATTAGGAGACACGTTCACAATAATACTTGAAATTTCTGTCTTAAAAGATGTGGGGAGGAATGGAGCTGTGGGTGTCAGTGACAACCTTATGGAAGGAATTTTATTAGCTGGCAAAACTTAGACGTTGACAATCTTAAAGTTACTGTTGTGGTTCGTCACGATGGTGAAAATTTTAAGGTCGTAACAACAAGCAACAAAATCAATGTTAGTCTTAATAGAAACAATCTGACAAAACTGAGTTGGATTAATCTGACACATTTAGACCTTATAAGATTTTATTGTACTGATCAAATTTTGACGGATAGTATGATAACAACACTAACTGGTGTAAATTAAATTCTGTTATAAAACTATGGAGCAGATGACTTTGGAGTCGATGTTAAACTTTATGACAAAAACCCCTCATTGTTCATTGATTTGTGGACAGACTGGTTGTGGAAAAACAATATTCGTCTTAGACCTATTAGAAACAGTTTATCGTTATAATTTTGAACACATAGTAATTTTTTGTACAACATTAAAATGGAACAAAGCATATCACGACAGAAGGTTTATATGGGCAGACAACAACATATATTTAGTTGACCCTAGCAATAAATTAAGCGAGTGCTTAGAACATTTCTTTAGATCGTTTGAAGGAACACAAACACTATTTATTATAGATGATTGTTCAGCAGAGAGAGACATAGTCAAAAAAAGAAACGCTTTATCAAAACTGGCTTTTAGCGGAGACATGCTGGGATAAGTGTATGGATTTTATGTCAGAAATATAACTCAGTTTTAAAAGACTTTAGAGAACAATTAAAGACAGTGGTTTATTTCATATGAAAGATAGAGATGCTTTTGATGAATGTATGAAAGAAAATGATGTTATTGAAAACGATCAAGAAAAACGAAGGATTAAGCAAAAACTAAAGTCTCAAAAGTTTTCTAAATTAGTATTAAAAACAGATAATCCTACACATTATGTATGTTTGTAAATCTATTTAGATATAAAAGAACTTATTTAAGTACTTGTTAAGAACTTGATGATGACTTGTATAAGAATTTATTTAAGAATTTATTTTACTTATAGAGAGAACTATAAAATACCTATTCTGGATCGCCCGCCGGAGCAGCAGCGAAACCGGCTTTAGCCGGTTGGAGCTGGCGGAGGTGGGTGAGCCAGAATTGGTATTTTATAGTTCTCTCCCAGTCACACCATCAATACAGTGACGTCACACTAGTGGCGGACTTCAGCGATGAAGTGCTCAGTGTCACCCAGTCACACCATGATTACAGTGACGTCACACCAGTGGCGGACTTCAGCGATGAAGTGCTCAGTGTCACCCAGTCACACCATCAATACATCTACCTTCTACAGACAAACAACAATGAATCACAG
>CM065741.1:52179369-52184369 GCA_033310375.1 Conus canariensis | reverse complement strand
GAGGGTAAATTCGTGTTCAGAAGCCTTACCTACTGGTGAAAGAGGAGAACAATGGAGGTGTCCCGGCCAAGGTCTGAAAAAAAACAACCCAACCCGAAAGAGCTACTATGCCTGGTAAACAACAACACACGCCAGGATTGAGGAAACACAGATGATGGACTGTGGTGAGGCGTTCTCCCTGCAGGAATTAGCTAACATTTCATCTGTAAAACCTTGTGCTATAGACAGCATAATAGTGTAGTGATAGTATATAACTCATGACATTTCATCTGTAAAACCTTGTGCTATAGACAGTATAATAGTGTAGTGATAGTATATAACTCATGACATTTCATCTGTAAAACCTTGTGCTATAGACAGTATAATAGTCTAGTGTTAGTATATAACTCATGACATTTCATCTGTAAAACCTTGTGCTATAGACAGTATAATAGTGTAGTGATAGTATATAACTCATGACATTTCATCTGTAAAACCTTGTGCTATAGACAGTATAATAGTGTAGTGATAGTATATAACTCATGACATTTCATCTGTAAAACCTTGTGCTATAGACAGTATAATAGTGTGGTGATAGTGTATAACTCATATACATAGGGCAGAGTGAGGCGGCTGCAGGCGAAAATCTGAACAAATGTGAAAAATGATTCATAAAACTCCGCCCGAAAACGTAGACAAACGAATTACAATTTCGTTTTTTGAGAGAAGCCGTATAAATTGGTTTTCATATTCCATATGCATAATTCATAATTCATAGCAATATCGTATGTTTTCTTATCTCCTTGAGTGAAAATCACAAGACAACGGGCTCTGAAAGCTGAGATGACAACGCTAGATTTGAAACGGAATGAGAACTGCACTGAGAAAGTACAGACCACTGTCTGTAACTGTACAAAGGAAAGCACAGACCACTGTCAGTAACTGCACAGAGGAAAGCACAGACCACTGTCAGTAACTGCACTGAGGAAAGCACAGACCACTGTCAGTAACTGCACTGAGGAAAGCACAGACCACTGTCAGTAACTGCACTGAGGAAAGCACAGACCACTGTCTGTAGCTGTACAAAGGAAAGCACAGACCACTGTCTGTAACTGTACAAAGGAAAGCACAGACCACTGTCTGTAACTGTACAAAGGAAAGCACAGACCACTGTCTGTAACTGTACAAAGGAAAGCCCAGACCACTGTTTTTAACTGTACAAAGGAAAGCACAGACCACTGTCAGTAACTGCACTGAGGAAAGCACAGACCACTGTCAGTAACTGCACTGAGGAAAGCACAGACCACTGTCAGTAACTGCACTGAGGAAAGCACAGACCACTGTCAGTAACTGCACTGAGGAAAGCACAGACCACTGTCCGTAACTGTACAAAGGAAAGCACAGACCACTGTCTGTAACTGTACAAAGGAAAGCACAGACCACAGTCTGTAACTGTACAAAGGAAAGCACAGACCACTGTCTGTAACTGTACAAAGGAAAGCACAGACCACTGTCTGTAACTGTACAAAGGAAAGCACAGACCACTGTTTTTAACTGTACAAAGGAAAGCACAGACCACTGTCAGTAACTGTACAAAGGAAAGCACAGACCACTGTCAGTAACTGTACAAAGGAAAGCACAGACCACTGTTTTTAACTGTACAAAGGAAAGCACAGACCACTGTTCGCAGGGCCAATCTGTAACCAAAAGGAAAGCACAGGAGCCACCATGTCTGTAACTGTACAAAGGAAAGCACAGACCACTGTTTTTAACTGTACAAAGGAAAGCACAGACCACTGTCAGTAACTGTACAAAGGAAAGCACAGACCACTGTCAGTAACTGTACAAAGGAAAGCACAGACCACTGTTTAACTGTACAAAGGAAAGCACAGACCACTGTCAGTAACTGTACAAAGGAAAGCACAGACCACTGTCAGTACTGTACAAGGAAAGCACAGATCACCACTGTCAGTAACTGTACAAGGAAAGCCAACCCTGTCGTCGTCAGGCGAATTCCAGATCGACTTTTAGTACGAACTGTTGTACTGATCGACACACTATGTTCACAGACCGCCTTGGTCACGTTCCCTGAACTTTTATACGTAACTGTTGTACTGATCGAACTTTTATACGTAACTGTTGTACGGATCGAACTTTTAAGTACTGTTATACTGATCAACTTTATACTAACTGTTGTACGATCGAACTTTAATACTACCCACACACACACACACACACACACACACACACACACACACACACACACACACACACACACACCTACACACACAAACACCACACACACACAGCACACACACACACACACACACACACACACACACACACACACACACACACAACATACACACACACTACATAACATCGCACAACATTTGGATAAGACATAACAGCTGGTTACACATTCCATCTATGCTATGAAATTTGAACAAATCGGTTCACTGGTTTTCTGTGATGGGTTCGTTCTCAGGTAAACACTTCTTCTCTTTCACACGGTTTCATGTGTGGTTGTGGCCTGCACCTGATGACGTCCTGTGTGGTTGTGGCCTGCACCTGATGACGTCCTGTGTGGTTGTGGCCTGCACCTGATGACGTCCTGTGTGGTTGTGGCCTGCACCTGATGACGTCCTGTGTGGTTGTGGCCTGCACCTGATGACGTCCTGTGTGGTTGTGGCCTGCACCTGATGACGTCCAGAAAAAAGGGAATCATCAGACGCAGCTGAAATCTGAACTGACTGGTGGGGATAGACCAGTAATATGAACTGACTGGTGGGATAGACCAGTAATATGAACTGACTGGTGGGGATAGACCAGTAATATGAACTGACTGGTGGGGATAGACCAGTAATATGAACTGACTGGTGGGGATAGACCAGTAATATGAACTGACTGGTGGGGATAGACCAGTAATCTGAACTGACTGGTGGGGATAGACCAGTAATCTGAACTGACTGGTGGAGATAGACAAGTAATCTGAACTGACTGGTGGGGATAGACAAGTAATCTGAACTGACTGATGGGATAGACCAGTAATCTGAACTGACTGGTGGGGATAGACAAGTAATATGAACTGACTGGTGGGGATAGACAAGTAATCTGAACTGACTGGTGGGGATAGACAAGTAATATGAACTGACTGGTTGGGATAGACAAGTAATATGAACTGACTGGTGGGACTGGTGGGGATAGACAAGTAATCTGAACTGACTGGTGGGGATAGACAATTAGTGTCACAGACAAGGAGTCAACTGTCAAGGAAGTGGCTGCATTTGTCACACAGTGGTCAGGGGTCATCTCTTCAGTAGTCAACTGTCAAGGAAGTGGATGCACTTGTCACACAGAGGTCATCTCTTCAGTAGTCAACTGTCAAGGAAGTGGCTGCATTTGTCACACAGGGGTCATCTCTTCAGTAATCAACTGTCAAGGAAGTAGCTGCATTTGTCACACACACAGGGGTCATCTCTTCAGTCGTCAACTGTCAAGGAAGTGTCTGCATTTGTCACACACAGAGGTCATCTCTTCAGTAGTCAACTGTCAAGGAAGTGGCTGCATTTGTCACACAGGGGTCATCTCTTCAGTAGTCAACTGTCAAGGAAGTGGATGCATTTGTCACACAGGGGTCATCTCTTTAGTAGTCAACTGTCAAGGACGTAGCTGCATTTGTCACACACAGGGGTCAGGGGTCATCTCTTCAGTAGTCAACTGTCAAGGAAGTGGCTGCATTTGTCATACAGGGGTCATCTCTTCAGTAGTCAAGTGTCAAGGAAGTGGCTGCATTTGTCACACAGGGGTCATCTCTTCAGCAGTCAACTGTCAAAGAAGTGGCTGCATTTGTCACACACAGGGGTCAGGGGTCATCTCTTCTGTTGATGGCTCCGAGTGCCCCGCCTTGCCATCTGACACATCGGGGTCAAAGGTCTATGTGAAACTGACAGCTTCACTGATACAATACAAAACAGAAATATACTGCCCCTCCCACCCCCTCCCACCCCTCTCCCATCCACTTTCTGTTTCCCTAGACTTGGAGGCAACATGTAGATGTCTTCTTCTTCTCTCTCTCTCTCTCCCCTCCACCCCCCCTCCCCATCCGTCTCCTTTTCCGTCCTGCTTCCTTTTGGTGTCTGAGGTCGGAGTCGATGGCAGTAGGTCATAGAGCCTGTGTTTCAACCTGTCTTCCCCATCACCGTCACCACCTCCTCTCCCCCTCTCCCTCTATCTCTTACTTCCGTACTCCCCCATCTCTCACCTACCCACCCACCCCCCTCCCACCACCTCCCTCTTCCCCACTCTGATGTTATTCATCCCTTTCCTTTTCTTCTCCCTCAAGGGAAAGCAAAAGCGAAATCATACCTTGTGGAAATACCATCATGTCCAATCAGGTTCTGTTTCATATTAATCCCCTCTCGCTCCCCCTCCCTCCCCCTTCTTCTGTATTCTCCTCTCCACTCACCCCCGTTCCGCCCCAGCAATCACGCCTCTGGTTGTCCGTCCCCCGTGGCACGCTGTCCTAACGTTGCAGACTGTGTGGCACAGTGACACATGCCGTGGCACGCTGTCCTAACGTTGCAGACTGTTTTGGCACAGTGACACATGCCGTGGCACGCTGTCCTAACGTTGCAGACTGTGCTGGCACAGTGACACATGCCGTGGCACGCTGTCCTAACGTTGCAGACTGTGCTGGCACAGTGACACATGCCGTGGCACGCTGTCCTAACGTTGCAGACTGTGTTGGCACAGTGACACATGCCGTGGCACGCTGTCCTAACGTTGCAGACTGTGCTGGCACAGTGACACATGCCGTGGCACGCTGTCCTAACGTTGCAGACTGTGTTGGCACAGTGACACATGCCGTGGCACGCTGTCCTAACGGTGCAGACTGTGTGGCACAGTGACACATGCCGTGGCACGCTGTCCTAACGTTGCAGACTGTGCTGGCACAGTGACACATGCTGTAGCACGCTGTCCTAACGGTGCAGACTGTGTTGGCACAGTGACACATGCCG
>CM065741.1:52169369-52171869 GCA_033310375.1 Conus canariensis | reverse complement strand
CGAGTTTTTTTTTTAACGCTTTCACCTCTACCAGCTTTCGTGAGTTCACTGCGATGTTTGCCGTCTGGTCCTTTGGTATTCTGTTGTTCATCGTCACCTTGTTCTGTTCTCCACTGATCTCCATGCCATATGCTCTGGCTTGGTCTTCTAGTCTGCTGGTTAGGTCTTTTTAGAGTTCGTCGTTGCTTCTGCCAAGTAGGTCTATGTCATCGGCGAAGCGTAGACTGCATGTGGGTCTGACCTCCAATTGACATAGTAGTGTTGATGTTTTCAAGGGCCTCGCACATGATATTCTCCGAGTACAGTTTCAAGAGGGTCGGAGAGAGCAGGCCGCCCTGTAGAACAGCGACTGTTGTCTGGAAGTAGTCCCCAATCTGGCTATTCACGGGTACCTGTAGAACAGCGACTGTTGTCTGGAAGTAGTCCCCAATCTGGCTGTTCACGGGTACCTGTAGAACAGCGACTGTTGTCTGGAAGTAGTCCCCAATCTGGATGTTCACGGGTACGGCGCTAGTTGCCGAGCTGCACGGTGCCTGTATCCTCTGGACCAACTCTTCCTCCACGTTGAAATTTCTGAGGACCTGCCACAACCCGTAACGCCAAACTCGATGGAAAGCTATACAGTCTATGACGTGAAACAAGTCTCTCTTTGGTGTTGGTGTTTGTCAATCATCAGGCAGCAGTTGAAGATTTGCTCAGCTGTGCTCTTTCCTGATGTATGTATGTATGTATGGTATGTATGTATGTATGTATACATACACGTGTCAGCTCGTATGCACCCACCATAACCAACCCAAATGAGGTCAAGGACAAGTTTAATGAAGACCTGAATGCCGTCATCACCACTGTACCCAGCGCTGATAAGCTCATCATTCTTGGTGACTTTAATTCGAGAGTTGGCAGCGATAGCACCACCTGGGAAGGCGTGATTGGAAAGCATGGGGTTGGCAGCTGCAATAGCAACGGTCTGCTTCTCCTTCAGACATGTGTCAAGCATGACCTCCTGATCACGAACATCATCTTCCGCCTCCCTACCCGCAACAGGATATCATGGATGCACCCGCAATCCAAACATTGGCATCTTATTGACCATGTCATCGTGAGGAAGAGGGACAGGCGGGACGTGCGGGTCATGAAGGCCATGTGCGGCGCGGAGTGCTGGACAGATCACCGCCTCATCGTCTCAAGCTCAAGCTTCATGTCCAGCCCAAGAGACGTCCTCAAGGCGTAAAACCACCAAAACATCTGAATGCCAACAAGCTCAAGATCGCCAATACGAAGCAGTCCTTTGTTGACACCCTGGAAACCCGCTTGGAGTTCACATACTGAATGACCACGATGTGGAAGCAGCATGGGCCGCACTTCGTGAGACGGTGTACAGCACAGGTATGGAGTGTCTGGGACCCACAACCAGGATGCACAAGCACTGAAATCCAGCAGCTCCTAGAGTAAAAGTATCGTGTTTCAAAGCGCACATCGATGACCCATACTCAACAGCAAAGAACGACGCACTGAGAAACACCCGCAGAAACATCCAGCAAAAGCTGCGCCAGATGCAAGACTCCTGGCTGTGCAACAAAGCTGATGAGATTCAGGGCTTTGCAGACAGGAATGACATGAAAAACTTCCATAATGGCTTGAGAGAAGTCTACGGCCCCACCACCTCGGGCTCATCTTCACTTCTCAGTGCAGATGGAGCAACGCTGATCACAGATAAAGATAAAATACTAGAAAGATGGTCTGAACACTTTGATAGCGTATTGAACCGCCCATCCACCATCAACAATGAAGCCATCGATCGACTACCCCAAATTCCGATCGATGAGACGCTGGACGCCGTCCCAACTTTGGAGGAGACTCAGAAAGCAATTTGTCTGTTATCCAGTGGCAAAGCGCCTGGCTCAGACGCAATCCCAGCTGAAGTCTACAAAGAGGGTGGTGCGGCTCTGGTGAAGAAACTTCATCAGCTGCTTCAGATCATATGGCAGCACGAGACAGTTCCTCGAGACCTTAAAGATGCCTCCGTCGTTCATCTCTACCAACGAAAAGGAAACCGTCAGGTCTGCGATAACTATCGTGGAATCTCCCTGCCATCCATCGCAAGCAAGATCCTGGCTAGAGTTCTACTCAACCGGCACAACACACATCTTGAGAAGGTCTTCTACCTGAGGTCAGTGTGGCTTCCGGAAAGAACGCGGGACCATCGACATGGTGTTTGCTGCCAGACAGCTTCAAGAAAAGTGTCAGGAACAGAATGTCGACCTGTACTCCACCTATGTTCATCAGACCAAAGCCTTTGGCACTGTCAGTAGGGAGGGGCTTTGGAGAATTATGGCGAAGTACGGATGCCCCAGAAAGTTCATTGCCATCGTACGCCAACTTCACGACGGCCAGAGTCCAAGACAACGGCGAGACATCTGAACCGTTCCCAGTCTCAAACGGAGTGAAGCAAGGTTGTGTTCTTGCTCCAACCCTGTTCAGCATCATGTTCTCGGCTATG
>CM065741.1:52114369-52159369 GCA_033310375.1 Conus canariensis | reverse complement strand
CATAGAGGTTTCAGATATACACACCATGTCAAAGAGGTTTACAGTTATTACACACCATGTCAAGAGGTTACAGTTGATATACACACTATGTCAAAGAGGTTTCAGATATACACACCATGTCAAAGAGGTTCAGATATACACACCATGTCATAGAGGTTACAGTTGATATACACCTATGTAAAGAGGTTTACAGTATATACACACCATGTGCAAAGAGGTTTACAGATATACACACCATGTCAAACAGGTTCATGATATACACACCATGTGAAAGAGGTTCAGATATACACACCATGTCATAGAGGTTTCAGATATACACACCATGTCATAGAGGTTTCAGATATACACACCATGTCAATAGAGGTTTCAGTGATATACACACATGTCATAGAGGTTTCAGATATACACACCATGTCAAAGAGGTTTCAGATATACACACCATGTCAAGAGGTTCAGATTATATACACACTATGTAAAGAGGTTACAGTTGATATACACACCATGTGAAAGAGGTTAATATACACCATTCGTTACAGATATCACACCATGTCAAGAGGTTTACAGTGATAACACACCATGTCATAGAGGTTTCAGTTATATACACACCATGTCATAGAGGTTGTTGATATACACACCATGTCAAAGAGGTTACAGTATATACACACCATGTCATAGAGGTTACAGATATACACACATGTAAAGAGGTTTCAGATATACACACCATGTCATAGAGGTTTCAGATATACACACCATGTCAAAGAGGTTACAGTGATATACACACCATGTCAAAGAGGTTACAGTATGCACACCATGTCAAAGAGGTTACAGTTATAACACACCATGTCAAAGAGGTTACAGATATACACACCATGTCAAGAGGTTACAGTTGATATACACACCATGTCAAAGAGGTTACCAGAGATATACACACCATGTCATAGAGGTTACAGTTGATATACACACTATGTAAAGAGGTTTCAGATATACACACCATGTCAAACGAGGTTTCAGATATACACACATGTCAAAGAGTTTCAGATATACACACCATGTCATAGAGGTTTACAGTACTATACACCCACTTCGGTTAGAACATGCACATGGCCAGGGTATTATCATTACAGATACGGATAGAGTTACTAGGATCTACAGTGTAAGAGGTTCCAGATATACCACCATGTCAAGAGTACAGTGATAGAACTGTCACTAGAGTTCAGTGAAATAACCTGGCCAGGTTATTACACATCATTACAGATTACGGTATAGATTTCACACTAGGGTCCCAGTTGAAATGACTGGCCAGGGTATTACTCATTACAGATACGGTAGATTATATCTCATGAGATCCAGCCAGGGTACTGACTCATACAGTCACTAGATAAGTTGGATCCGTGGCACTTGATGTCCGAGAGGTCTCATCTTACAGACGTGAGTCTCCAGTCCCAGTTCTCTGGAGGGTACACCAATTGGATACTGGATAGATTTCTGATCCAGACTGGACTCACCACACCTCACTGAGAGTGGCGCACATGTGATGTCGAGATGTGCTCTCTCAGACTGTGCTCAGTCACACCTCTCTCTGGAGGGGACACCAAGGCTGCTGGAGATGTGCTCCGTCAGACCTGTGCTCAGCCACACCTCTCTGGAGGGGACACCAAGGCTGCTGGAGGAGATGCCTCTTCACAGACTGAGACCAGTCCAAAAGTACCTTGAACACCAAGCATGGAGATGTGGTCAACGTGCAGAACTGAGGAACAGTGCTGGGATATAAGTGAAACGATGCAGAATGTGACTTTAAACAGAAGGCAGTGGTAAAGAAGGCAGTGGGTAAAGAAGCAGTGGGTAAAGAAGGCAGTGCTAATAGAAGGGATGCTTAAGAAGGAATGGCTAAGTAGGAATGGCTAAAGAAGGCAAAGGCTAAAGAAGGCAAAGGCTAAAGAAGGCAATGGCTGAAGGTTTAACAGTACGCTACTGTGTCACCAACAGTTTGTTTGAATGTGGGTTTGTGCGTGCGTGCGTGCGAGCGTGTGTGCGTGCGTGCGTATTGCGAGCGCGCGCTGTGTGTGTGTCTGTACACACACACACACACACACACACACACACACACACACACACACACACACACACACACACACACACGTCAGCTCAACGCAAGAATTTTAGGTTGACTCTACCAACAACGGACTCAACTCAATGGAAAAAACAAGATTAGCTGAGAACAACCATGACTGGCTAAACGCAGCAAAATTAGGCTACGCGCAGCAGAGTTAGACTAAACACAACAAATGTCGGCTAACTGGAACAAATTTGTGTCGTTAATGATAACGTATCTTAAAAGGAATACATTCTGGCTGCATTGTTCCAGTTTGATTTACTGAAACGCAACCGAGCACACACAGGATTGTGCAAGCTACACAAGCAAATGTAGGCGACGCTCAACAAATGCAGGCTATGGGCACAACTGGAGACCCAATCCAACAAATGGAATCTGCACGTACAATATACGTAGAACGTACACAGGACCTGGTGGGACTCAACAATACACGCTTGCTCAAAACAAATTGTGGCAATACAAAACAAATAGTCTACAAGAGACGAATGGGGCATGCATGAATTCAGATTTATAGTAAAAAGAATGTGACAAGATTTGCAACAAATGGAGGCCCACACACGCTGTGCATGAAAGGCAGCTGGTCTGAAACGCAAATTAACAGATATAAGCTGCACACAACTTATATTGTCTCTCTGAACCAATTACAGTCTACACGGGACAGTCATAAAATGCACGCCAGAAATGCGAGCCATACTGAGCAAATAGGTTCTATTCGTGACGAATGAGAATTGCACGAGTCTTCACGTCGCCTGTCAATGTTAAACAGAGAGCTGACACCAGGTGAAAGTAGGTCATTATAGCAATAGTGCCTGTCAATGTTAAACAGAGAGCTGACACCATGTGAAAGTAGGTCATTATAGCAATGGCACCTGTCAATGTTAAACAGAGAGCTGACACCAGGTGAAAGTAGGTCATCATAGCAATGGTGCCTGTCAATGTTAAACAGAGAGCTGACACCATGTGAAAGTAGGTCATCATAGCAATGGTGCCTGTCAATGTTAAACAGAGAGCTGACACCATGTGAAAGTAGGTCATCATAGCAATAGTGCCTGTCAATGTTAAACAGAGAGCTGACACCATGTGAAAGTAGGTCATCATAGCAATGGTGCCTGTCAATGTTAAACAGAGAGCTGACACCATGTGAAAGTAGGTCATCATAGCAATGGTGCCTGTCAATGTTAAACAGAGAGCTGACACCATGTGAAAGTGGGTCATCATAGCAATGGTGCCTGTCAATGTTAAACAGAGAGCTGACACCATGTGAAAGTAGGTCATCATAGCAATGGTGCCTGTCAATGTTAAACAGAGAGCTGACACCATGTGAAAGTGGGTCATCATAGCAATGGTGCCTGTCAATGTTAAACAGAGAGCTGACACCATGTGAAAGTAGGTCATCATAGCAATGGTGCCTGTCAATGTTAAACAGAGAGCTGACACCATGTGAAAGTAGGTCATCATAGCAATGGTGCCTGTCAATGTTAAACAGAGAGCTGACACCATGTGAAAGTAGGTCATCATAGCAATGGTGCCTGTCAATGTTAAACAGAGAGCTGACACCATGTGAAAGTAGGTCATCATAGCAATGGTAAGCTGAACCAAGTGGACACACCTAAATGGCTATTGTTAAATCACATACGTTATGGTATGCTGTGGTATGGTATAGTCTGGTATATGGTATGGTATGGTATGGTATGGTGTAGTATGGTATATGGTATGGTATATGGTATGGTGTGGTATGGTGTAGTATGGTATATGGTATGGTATGGTGTGGTGTAGTATGGTATGGTATGGTATGGTATATGGTATGGTATGGTATGGTATGGTACGCTGTAGTATGGTATGGTATGGTATGATATGGTTTGGTGTAGTACAGCATATGGTATGGTATGGTGTAGTATGGTATATGGTATAGTATGGTATGGTACGGTATGGTATGGTATGGTATATGGTATGATATGGTATGGTATGGTATGGTATGGTATATGGTATGGTATGGTATATGGTATGGTATGGTATGGTGCGGTATGATATGGTATGGTATGGTATGGTGTAGTGTGGTATGGTATGGTATGGTATGGTATGGAATGGTATGGTATGGTATGGTATGGTATAGTGTGATGTGGTGTGATATCTGTTGTGGTATGGTATGGTGTGGGTGTTGCGGTATGATATAGTATGGTGTGGTGTGGTATGGTAAGGATTGGTTTAGTATCAAATTCAAAGGTAGCAGTGAGCAGTACAGGTGAATTAGAATCCAGAAATGGACAATTACAAGTGACCCTTTCAAAGTCTTCACGAATGTCACGTCAGTCCCCGCCACCAAGTAGGTGAAACATGTAAAGGACTGAATCGGACCGACGAGTCAATCGACTCACCAAGAACGAATTTCACACCAAAGACATTATGGATTCTCTCACGTTAGAAAGCAAAATCAGCTAAAACAATTATATCCATTCTAGCCAACCAGGCCATAGCAATAGGGACAGAAGAGCAACCAGGCCATAGCAATAGCGACAGAAGAGCAACCAGGCCATAGCAATAGCGACAGAAGAGCAACCAGGCCATTGGATAGCGACAGAAGAGCAACCAGGCCATTGCAATAGCGACAGAAGAGCAACCAGGCCATTGCAATAGCGACAGAAGAGCAACCAGGCCATTGCAATAGCGACAGAAGAGCAACCAGGCCATTGCAATAGCGACAGAAGAGCAACCAGGCCATTGCAATAGCGACAGAAGAGCCGATCAAGAGCCTTGGAAGGTGGTATGATGACTCCTTGAAAAGCACAAAGAGGACAAGAGGAGAAAGGAAACCAAGCAACTGGGAGACGAAAGCCTGCAGAAAATAGACCATTGTGCCTCCCTGGTCAGTACAAGACTGGTACCTGCAGAAAATAGACTAGTGTGTCTGGCCAGTACAAGATTGGTACCTGTAGACAATAGACCAGTGTGTCTGTCTGGCCAGTACAAGATTGATATCTGTAGATAATAGACCACTGTGCATCTCTGGCCAGTACAAGATTGTGCATCTCTGGCCAGTACAAGATTGGTATCTGTAGATAATAGACCACTGTGCATCTCTGGCCAGTACAAGATTGTGCATCTCTGACCAGTACAAGGTTGGTGTATGCAGATAATAGACAAGAGAGCCTTCCTCTCTCTCTCACTCTCACCCCCTCCCTCCCTCTCTCTCTCTCTCTCTCTCTCTCTCTCTCTGTACCGTACTTTCTCAATGGCCACTTCTCTGAAGACCCGCTCATTCGGACTTGTTCAGTCACAGCCATAGCGAAGATCGTCATCCTGTTAAGTCCCTCTTACTACAGCCCGTACCAACTGCCGCTGACTGGGAACACATGGATCGCCCTAAGTGGAGCGAGCTCAAACGACCTCTAGCTCAACAATGAAAGACTAATGTTCTATCTTTCATTTCACTAAACCTTGTTATCAACCCTGGACCTGTTGAGTTGATGATGTTGGATTCTCCGTCGGTCAGACAGACGAAGAGCATAACAGACGAATGCCACAATAATGAGTCCTGATGGGGAGAGGAGATCTGCCATTGGAGCACGCAGTTGACCACAGACGATGCTGGAGGAGTTCAGAGAGGTCTGCCATTGAAGCACGCAGTTGACTACAGACGATGCTGGAGGAGTTCAGAGAGGTGGGGTTTGGGTACCTCCCGTTCCCCTGGATACGAGTGACTGTGCTGATCTCCAAAGTCTGTGTTATGATGATGGCAGTGACTGTGCTGATCTCCAGTGTCTGTGTTCTGGTGATGGCAGTGACTGTGGTCATGTCCATGTCTGTGTTCTGATGATGGCAGTGACTGTGGTCATGCCCAATGTCTGTCTTCTGATGATGGCAGTGACTGTGGTCATGTCCAGTGTCTGTGTTGTGATGATGGCAGTGACTGTGGCCATGTCTAATGTCTGTGTTGTGATGATAGCAGTGACTGTGGTCATGTCCAGTGTCTGTGTTCTGGTGATGGCAGTGACTGTGGTCATGTCTAGTGTCTGTGTTCTGGTGATGGCAATGACTGTGGTCATGTCCAGTGTCTGTGTTCTGATGATGGCAGTGACTGTGGTCATGCCCAATGTCTGTGTTGTGATGATGGCAGTGACTGTGGTCGTGTCCAATGTCTGTGTTGTGATGATGGCAGTGACTGTGGTCATGTCCAATGTCTGTGTTCTCATGATGGCAGTGACTGTGGTCATGTCCAGTGTCTGTGTTGTGATGATGGCAGTGACTGTGGTCATGTCCAGTGTCTGTGTTCTGGTGATGGCAGTGACTGTGGTCAAGTCCAATGTCTGTGTTCTGGTGATGGCAGTGACTGTGGTCATGTCCAATGTCTGTGTTCTGGTGATGGCAGTGACTGTGGTCATGTCCAATGTCTGTGTTCTGGTGATGGCAGTGACTGTGGTCATGTCCAATGTCTGTGTTCTGGTGATGGCAGTGACTGTGGTCATGTCCAATGTCTGTGTTCTGGTGATGGCAGTGACTGTGGTCATGTCCAATGTCTGTCTTCTGATGATGGCAGTGACTGGTCATGCCCAGTGTCTGTCTTCTGATGATGGCAGTGACTGTGGTCATGTCCAGTGTCTGTGTTGTGATGATGGCAGTGACTGTGGTCATGTCCAGTGTCTGTCTTCTGATGATGGCAGTGACTGTGGTCATGTCCAGTGTCTGTGTTGTGATGATGGCAGTGACTGTGGTCATGTCCAGTGTCTGTGTTGTGATGATGGCAGTGACTGTGGTCATGTCCAGTGTCTGTGTTGTGATGATGGCAGTGACTGTGGTCATGTCTAGTGTCTGTGTTCTGATGATGGCAGTGACTGTGGTCATGTCCAGTGTCTGTGTTCTGGTGATGGCAGTGACTGTGGTCATGTCCAGTGTCTGTGTTCTGGTGATGGCAGTGACTGGTCATGCCCAGTGTCTGTGTTCTGGTGATGGCAGTGAATGTGGTCATGTCCAATGTCTGTGTTCTGGTGATGGCAGTGACTGTGGTCATGTCCAGTGTCTGTGTTCTGGTGATGGCAGTGACTGTGGTCATGTCCAGTGTCTGTGTTCTGGTGATGGCAGTGAATGTGGTCATGTCCAATGTCTGTGTTCTGGTGATGGCAGTCCTGCAGGGTCAATAGACGGGACTTTGTTTCCAGTTCTTTTCCCCAAAGATGGAGTATGACTGCCTTAATGGCGGGATAACAAAAAAGAGCCACACACACCATGTCACCGATCGGCGGTACTAAACCAGTATGTCCATGTGGTAAGAGTAGTGGTGGTTCAAGATAGAGAGCGTGTGCGCGTATGCGTGTGTGTGTGTGTGTGTGTGTGTGTGTGTGTGTGTGTGTGTGTGTGTGTGTGTGTGTGTGTGTGTGCGCTCGCGCGTATGTGAGGTTGGGGTTTAGTTAGCTAGAGTTAGGTTAAGTTCCTCAGGGTTAGGTAGAAAGATTAGGCTAGGTAGGAGGCTGGGGAAATAGGACATACAATATTCTTTCATTCCAGTCTTCACTTATTGAAGGAATGGAATGGAAGCGGGAGGTTGGTTTCGTTCCCGATTGTTACCCTTTTGTTACTTTGGTTCTACACCAGAGAAGGCGGGGCAGGATATCGGCTGTTGTTGTGTTGTCAAGTCTGTGAGTTGTTGTGGTAAATTGTCGTGTTGTTGCACGAGCAACAACTAGTGCGTTGGTCAGGTGTGTCAGCTCTGCGGAGGGATACACTGCTCTGACCAATCGTTGTTTTGTGTGGTGAGTGGAGTTCGCTTGATTCCTACCAGGGCGGAATGCGTTGGGGTAGCTTCACTTCGGTCCCTGGTGTTCGTCGGAGTGGACGTACTCCTTGTAGGTGCGGCGGCAGCGCCGTTAGTTTTTGAAGAGTGACTTCGAGTCATAGTTAGTGCCAGGTCCTCGTCGGGTTTGGGTGCCCTTGGCCTGTGCTGAGTCGGTGTCGTCCTTGTTGGCAGCCACTGTCAGCCAGTTGCAGAACTGGTGTGGTTGATCGTCTGTATGTCCAGGTTGGTGATCTGTTAGGTTCGTTGTGTTGTAGTTCGTCGTGTTGTCTTGTATTATGGCGAGTTGTACTGTAGTTGTCTCATGTTGGGATTAGTTGTATGGTGTTCGTTGCGTATACTGGTTGTCTGGTATGATGTTGTCTTGGTTCCGTGATTGGAATTTGTTGTCAGCCGGTTTGTGTTGTTACCTCTTTCCTGTATATTTTTGTAAGTAATGTACATAGTGGTTCCTGAGTTCGATTTCCTCAGGACAGTTTGGCTAGACAATGTGGGTTCAATATAATGACCGTTGATGGACGGTGATGTAGATATTGTTTGTGGTTAGTTCATGGTAATGTCAGTGGGTTCAATAAGAGGGTAGTACGAGGTTGCATTTGGTTGAGGATCATAATATGAGTCAGGTGCAGATGTGTCTGCGTGAATCATAGAGGGGTTTGATGATTGTGCTCAATCTCAATTGTAAATAGTAGGAGTTCGTTGAAATTGATTAACGATTCCGGAGTTGACCTGCACAGCATTGGAATCGGTTAACTGTGTAGTAGGGTTAAGGCCAATTTGTGGTCGAGTGGTTTATACTGGAGTACGGTCGTGACTATTCAACTTATATTGGTGTCTTGTCACTTTCGTTACGAGTTAGGGTTCTCGATGCGGGTGTCGTGCGCGTGCAGACTGTATCGGTGGCGTACGCATTTGGTACAGGACAGTGAGTCCATATGGTTAGAAGTTTTGTAAGAAAGTGACAGTCGTCACACGTGCAGGGATGTATGTGTTTGTGACAAAACGGGGTTGGAGAAAGATATCTTAGGTTGTGGGGAGGCAGCCCAGTTATGAATTTTAGTAGTCGGGAAGAAGGGAAAGGTAAAGTTTAAGACGAGTAGCTTAGCAGTCGATAGGATGAAAACGGATGATGTGCAGCATGTAATATTGTATGAAGTGTGGTTGTGTTGACATGACAAGGATTAACCACTGGGTTATCTGACAAGAGATGACCTGAGAGTGAGGTGCTGGGTGGAAATTTTGGCGAACAAATCATGTTGTTTTTGATATATGGTTATAATTGACAGTGCAAAGAGGGGTAATAATGTGAAGGATTGTGGCTGCGAGCCGATTCTCTTGTGTGAACAGGCTGGAACTGTGAACCGCTAAAAATTATAAGTTTTTTGTTTTTTTTTCCTCTGAGAGATGTGTATTACTACTGGTTATTGTGTGGAGACATTTCCTTGTGAAATTGGCCATTTCCTAGATTATTTAGTATGTCCTAAGGGGGCCCATGGAGTCCGTGTTGGATCGCTTAGATTGGTTTATTTCTCCGAGAATTGGGTGTGATTCATAATTTCATATGTAATAGCGTGGATGGGCTCAGGGAGAATATTGTTTTACCGCTGTTGTAAGGGTTGGCAGGAAATGGGTCTGATAACCCCAAAGTGAGTAATGGGTTGGGGGATGTGTTCGAAATTCAAGGGGTCACTCTCATGCCCGAGTGGGAAGTAGGCAAGGGAGATGGAGAGTTAAAGCTTTACCAAGTAGCCTATGTGCCTTGATGACTCGGGTAGTAGCAACATTACAGTAGTGGCCTACAGTTGTGTCAGCAGGTATCCTGCTCCGTCCTGAGGCTGGGGCCAGATCACCGCAGTCTACTGCCGCGTGCCGGCAGGTGAGCGGCGCTTCCAGTGCCTGCTGTTTCCCCGGGAGAGGGAGACCACCCAGGCCGTCTGCCTTCTGTGGGCAGCTCTCCTCCAGCTACCGGTGCTCTTCCGGGAGTTCTCCGGCACTGGTTCCTCGTCCCTGTTTAGGCGTCCTGTGAGAGGGCGCTGCACCAGGCCTTTTTCCACCCTTGGTGTCCGGCGGGGCCTTCAGAGGAGGAGGCGTCCTACGAGCCCCGGACCCGTCGAGAGGGCGTCTGGTGTGTGTGCGTTGGGTGTCGTGCCCATCGCGGGGAGGAGTCAGACTGCGGGAGGCCACGGTCAGCGCCGGGGTGCAGAGTCTTCGGGGAGGGTGTCGGCCCGCGGAGGAGCCTCGGTCAGCGCCAGGGTGCAGAGTCTTCGGGGAGGGTGTCGGCCCGCGGAGGAGCCACGGACAGCGCCGGGGTGCAGAGTCTTCCGGGGAGGTGTCAGCCTGTGAGGGGCCCCGTACAGCGCCGAGGACTGGAGTTTTCCGGGCCGGGATGGGTTGTCCCATGTTTGTGATAGAAGGGGTGTAGCGTTAGGCAGTAGGGTTAGGGGTGTTAGCTACTGCCTCCTTTTAGGACGTAGTGGCCGGTTCAGTGTAGGGTACTTGTCGTTGCCTCCCTTAGGGACGCAGCGACCAGTTTGGTAGTGGTCCTGGGTTAAAAGAGAAGGGTGAGTCCTGGGGAGAGGTGTGGGTGGTAGCAGTAGTTAAGAGATTAGAGTCCCTTTGGTAAATCCTTGTCCCTAGTAGTCACCACGTGTGCGGGCTATTGCTGTGTCCCCAGGTCACAGTGATATACCGCAGCTGGTGTTTTAGGTTAGGTTAGGGTCTTCCAGGTCATTATCGTAGAGTAGGGTAAGTCAGCGGGAATTAGGATACTTGTGTGCAGTTGTGGATGTGCGTGAGTGGTGGCGCCATGGAGTGTGTGTGAAATAAAGAAGCGTGCGTGATTGTAAAACTGTGTTAGTGTGCTGTGTTGTCTGACCTAGTGTGTGATAGGCGTGGGTAAGGGTGGTAGGGCCGTCCGGCTTAGCGACCGTGACACTTTGGTGGAGATGCGGGGTACCATAAGGGGTTCTGGGTAGGTGATAGGTAGCTAGGAGGGAGGTAAGGGGGGTGTTGTGTCCGGTGTGTACGTTGTGTGAAATGTAAGTGGGTGGTTGGTGGGAGCGTACCAGTACCCTGGGAGGTGGTACGTAGTGTCCCTGTTCACTTCAGGCAGGTTTCCATTGGCATTGGGCAGGGCACTTGTGTTGGTGTGAATGGGTTGGCGCTACCGTGTGAGTGAGGTATGAATGGTCAATAAACATTGAGTGGTTGTGGTAAGTGTGAGTGATTACATCGTACAGTGTAGGTGAGGTGCCGGAGGGTACCAGGTGTCTTTTGTGTCCCGTACATATGGTATACCCCAGTGAGTAGGTAGAGTGGTACCCGGCCCGTGACTGTGCACACTGTGTGCTCGGATATCCTGTGGGGATTAAGGGCAGAGTAAGCCCAGGTGACTGTGTGTGGGAAGCACGAGGGTGCGCAGGGTTGTGACACTAAGGTGTGCTGGGAGTGCATATGGACTTGAGGGGTGCAAGTGCACTGTGATCGTGTGGGTGCGGCCTACCAGAGACAGTGAGGCCTGTGACTGTGGGTAACTGGTGCGCATGCACAGTGGACAGTGGACACACGGTGTCACGTGGTTCAGTCCGTGACCAGACAGTGCATTGGTAGTATTGTATGGGTTGGAGCCCGTGTGGGTATATGTATGAGGTACACAAGTGTGGGTGGAGTTGTGCTTGGTGCGTGACTCATTGAGAGTATTGTGTGCTTGTGCTGAGTTGCTTCAGGGGCTAGTGCGTAGTCAGGAACCTCCAGTTGCGCTCAGATCGCACTGTCCGTTGCTAGCTCTGTGGTAGTAGGGGTACCCTATGTCTAAACACACCCGAGCCCATCCGCAGTACGACCCCGATAGTGTCATGGATCCACAGGCCTCTATGGCGGATACCAAACCTAAGGTTAGTGACCAGGGAGCGGGGGTGGATCAAGAACAGGGGACGGGGGCTTATGCAAAGTTTGCCAAGTTGGGAGCGGCGATGGGTTTAGCTGGGGGAGACCTCGCCAAGTTCGTCACAGACTCAGTACGTAATGAGGATGAGAAGACGGCGAGAGAAGCAGAATTGGAGCTCCGGATGGAGGAGAAAGTGAGGCAGAAGATGAGGGATGAAGAGGAGAAAGCTGCTAGGCAGAGGGAACTAGAGGTGAAGCAGAAGAAGATCGAAGATGAGAAAGCAGCGAGACAGCTGGAACTGGAACTGCAGAGGAAGAAGATGGAGGAAGAAAGGGCAATAAGGGAAATAGAAGTTCAAGCACGGCAAGCCGAGTTAGATCTCAAGAGACGAAGGGGTGAAGCCGAGTTAGAGGCAAGAGAGCGAGAGCTAATCATACAAGAGAGACAGGCCTCAGATGAAGCAGCGCATAGGAAACGCTTGATTGAGGTGGAGGAAACGAAGCATGTCCACCTTGAGCCGTTAGGAGAGAACGACGACGTGGACGCTTTCATCGCCCAATTTGAGCGTGTAGCCCAGATGTGCAAGTGGAGCAAGACCTCATGGCCCACACGTCTGATGTCTCTGCTGAGAGGAAAGGCTAGAGAAGCGGTGATGCGGTTAAGTGCGGATGAGTTAGGCGACTATGATCAGATAAAGGGCGCCCTGTTAAGCCACTTTAGGCTAGATGCTGAGGCCTACCGAGAAAAGTTCAGGAGCATCAAGAAGGACGCTGCTGAGACTTTTGGCCAGATGCTGGGAAGGATGAAGCGGTGGTTTTCCCTCTGGTGTGCGGCAGCGGGCAAGGATGAGAGTGTGGCAGAGGACGTAAAGGATCTGCTGTTCCAGGAACAGTTTTATCAGCTATTGTCTCCAGAGTTCACAACTGAGGTGCGGAAGACATGCCCGAAAACTGTGGAACAACTTGCAAAGGAAGCTACTGTTTTGGCAGAGGCCAAAAGACTGGGGAGGAAGGCGAGGCAAGACCGAACAGTTAACCAGCCCAACCTGGGTAATACACGTGAAACAGCAGGGAGCCAGCCAACAGGGAGGTCCCAACAAAGTGATGGTGCACTACAGCAGCTGAACAGGAGATCAGAAGGGCCTAGATCGACCATAGTTTGTTTCAACTGCAAGAAGCCAGGCCACATCGCTAGGAAATGCCCTGAGCCCCATTCTGTTGGAGCTGTTCATTGTTGTGACCAGCCCCAAGCTCGAGTAGTCCCTACGTTGTGTCGCCCATGCGCTGAGCAGCGGTACGAGCCTGCGTGCATTGTAGAAGTTAACGGGTCTCCGGCCAATGGATTACGGGACACTGGTGCCGGACACACCGTAGTGGCCAAGTGGTTAGTACCGGCAGATGCGTACACAGGAGAGACAGTCCCAGTAGTGTTGGCTGAATCCAGATGTAGGTCTGTGTTGCCTGTGGCGGTAGTAGAGTTGAAGTCACCATTCATCGCAGGGAAGTTGGAGGTTTTGGTCATGAATAGCCCTGTGCAGGAAGTCCTGATCGGAAACTTCGCAAAGAGAGTAGGAGATCCCGGTTGGACACGTGTGCCTGTATACGCAGACCCGGCGTTGGTAGGGGCAGTGCAGACACGCGCGCAGAGAGCCAGGGAGCAGCAAGAACCTGTACCACTGCCCGTCGAGGAATGCATTCTGAATACCTCTACCCAGCAGTTAATTCAGATGCAGGACCAGGATGAAACCCTGAGGAAGGCTCGGAGTGCGTGTGAAGCAGGGACGCACTTCCACACCAAGTTTGGACGAGTCGAGTACGCTCGGAAGTCTGGTGTACTGGTCCGGCGGTTTGAGGGTCCCAAGGACGTAGCGAGTCAGATCTGCGTCCCAGCTGAACTACGGACCACGGTGATGAAGCTAGCCCACGACGTACCCATGTCTGGTCACTTAGGTACCACCCGAACCAAGGAGCGAGTTGGTCGCCATTTCTATTGGCCAGGCATGCATGCTGACATTCGTCGGTACTGCCAGTCATGCTTCCAGTGTCAGCGTACTGTGGACAAGGGAAGAGTCTCAAGAGTTCCCCTTGTAAGGATGCCACTGATGCGCAGGCCCATGCAGATACTGAGAGATCGGTGGTTGCAACCCGAGAGGCAAGAGCTCTGCACAGCTACAGAGTACGTCGTCAACCTAAGGAACAAAATAGCTAAGACGTGTGAGTTTGCAAAGAAGAACTTGGCAACAGCAGCTTGCACGTACAAGCGACATTTTCATTTGAGGACGAAACCCAGGAAGGTAGCTGTGGGGTCTAGAGTACTAGTGGGAGAATCACAAGGTGGGCACTGCAGCTGCAGCCATTTCAGTTTACGGTGCAGGCAGTGTCTGGAAAGGACAATGTGGCGGCAGACTTCTTGAGTCGATTGACAGAGAGAGAGAGAGAGAGAGAGAGAGAGAGAGAGAGAGAGAGAGAGAGAACCTTAAGTTCCATTTACGTGAGTCGTGGGAGGTTGTCATTATTGAAGCTATGCATGTGTCATGGGAAGAGAATGACGTAGCAAGTGTTACTGAGGGTGTGGTGTTTGTAGCACGTGTCGCACAGCGGTCGTGCATAGCCAGAGCAGCCTCGGTTATGAAATTGATATGTAGTGCGTAGTGTAACGGCTGCCCATAAGTGCCTGCGTTAAGGTCGTGTGAGGCAGAGTTAGACCAGGTTGATTAATGTAACCTGTGATTGTTGATGTATTTAAAAGTTGATGCTGTTGTGATGGAAGTTTTTGAGTGCATCGAAAGTAACAGTAGGACAGAATGAGTGATAGAGAATTGGATTGTCATAGGTAGGGTGTGGCTAAAACGCCGATCGAGTGAGAAGTTGTTGTTGGTTTTAACCTGTAGTTAAAACTTAGGCAGGGGGGTATGTCACCGATCGGCGGTACTAAACCAGTATGTCCATGTGGTAAGAGTAGTGGTGGTTCAAGATAGAGAGCGTGTGCGCGTATGCGTGTGTGTGTGTGTGTGTGTGTGTGTGTGTGTGTGTGTGTGTGTGTGTGTGTGTGTGTGTGTGCGCTCGCGCGTATGTGAGGTTGGGGTTTAGTTAGCTAGAGTTAGGTTAAGTTCCTCAGGGTTAGGTAGAAAGATTAGGCTAGGTAGGAGGCTGGGGAAATAGGACATACAATATTCTTTCATTCCAGTCTTCACTTATTGAAGGAATGGAATGGAAGCGGGAGGTTGGTTTCGTTCCCGATTGTTACCCTTTTGTTACTTTGGTTCTACACCAGAGAAGGCGGGGCAGGATATCGGCTGTTGTTGTGTTGTCAAGTCTGTGAGTTGTTGTGGTAAATTGTCGTGTTGTTGCACGAGCAACAACTAGTGCGTTGGTCAGGTGTGTCAGCTCTGCGGAGGGATACACTGCTCTGACCAATCGTTGTTTTGTGTGGTGAGTGGAGTTCGCTTGATTCCTACCAGGGCGGAATGCGTTGGGGTAGCTTCACTTCGGTCCCTGGTGTTCGTCGGAGTGGACGTACTCCTTGTAGGTGCGGCGGCAGCGCCGTTAGTTTTTGAAGAGTGACTTCGAGTCATAGTTAGTGCCAGGTCCTCGTCGGGTTTGGGTGCCCTTGGCCTGTGCTGAGTCGGTGTCGTCCTTGTTGGCAGCCACTGTCAGCCAGTTGCAGAACTGGTGTGGTTGATCGTCTGTATGTCCAGGTTGGTGATCTGTTAGGTTCGTTGTGTTGTAGTTCGTCGTGTTGTCTTGTATTATGGCGAGTTGTACTGTAGTTGTCTCATGTTGGGATTAGTTGTATGGTGTTCGTTGCGTATACTGGTTGTCTGGTATGATGTTGTCTTGGTTCCGTGATTGGAATTTGTTGTCAGCCGGTTTGTGTTGTTACCTCTTTCCTGTATATTTTTGTAAGTAATGTACATAGTGGTTCCTGAGTTCGATTTCCTCAGGACAGTTTGGCTAGACAATGTGGGTTCAATATAATGACCGTTGATGGACGGTGATGTAGATATTGTTTGTGGTTAGTTCATGGTAATGTCAGTGGGTTCAATAAGAGGGTAGTACGAGGTTGCATTTGGTTGAGGATCATAATATGAGTCAGGTGCAGATGTGTCTGCGTGAATCATAGAGGGGTTTGATGATTGTGCTCAATCTCAATTGTAAATAGTAGGAGTTCGTTGAAATTGATTAACGATTCCGGAGTTGACCTGCACAGCATTGGAATCGGTTAACTGTGTAGTAGGGTTAAGGCCAATTTGTGGTCGAGTGGTTTATACTGGAGTACGGTCGTGACTATTCAACTTATATTGGTGTCTTGTCACTTTCGTTACGAGTTAGGGTTCTCGATGCGGGTGTCGTGCGCGTGCAGACTGTATCGGTGGCGTACGCATTTGGTACAGGACAGTGAGTCCATATGGTTAGAAGTTTTGTAAGAAAGTGACAGTCGTCACACGTGCAGGGATGTATGTGTTTGTGACAAAACGGGGTTGGAGAAAGATATCTTAGGTTGTGGGGAGGCAGCCCAGTTATGAATTTTAGTAGTCGGGAAGAAGGGAAAGGTAAAGTTTAAGACGAGTAGCTTAGCAGTCGATAGGATGAAAACGGATGATGTGCAGCATGTAATATTGTATGAAGTGTGGTTGTGTTGACATGACAAGGATTAACCACTGGGTTATCTGACAAGAGATGACCTGAGAGTGAGGTGCTGGATGGAAATTTTGGCGAACAAATCATGTTGTTTTTGATATATGGTTATAATTGACAGTGCAAAGAGGGGTAATAATGTGAAGGATTGTGGCTGCGAGCCGATTCTCTTGTGTGAACAGGCTGGAACTGTGAACCGCTAAAAATTATAAGTTTTTTGTTTTTTTTTTCCTCTGAGAGATGTGTATTACTACTGGTTATTGTGTGGAGACATTTCCTTGTGAAATTGGCCATTTCCTAGATTATTTAGTATGTCCTAAGGGGGCCCATGGAGTCCGTGTTGGATCGCTTAGATTGGTTTATTTCTCCGAGAATTGGGTGTGATTCATAATTTCATATGTAATAGCGTGGATGGGCTCAGGGAGAATATTGTTTTACCGCTGTTGTAAGGGTTGGCAGGAAATGGGTCTGATAACCCCAAAGTGAGTAATGGGTTGGGGGATGTGTTCGAAATTCAAGGGGTCACTCTCATGCCCGAGTGGGAAGTAGGCAAGGGAGATGGAGAGTTAAAGCTTTACCAAGTAGCCTATGTGCCTTGATGACTCGGGTAGTAGCAACATTACAGTAGTGGCCTACAGTTGTGTCAGCAGGTATCCTGCTCCGTCCTGAGGCTGGGGCCAGATCACCGCAGTCTACTGCCGCGTGCCGGCAGGTGAGCGGCGCTTCCAGTGCCTGCTGTTTCCCCGGGAGAGGGAGACCACCCAGGCCGTCTGCCTTCTGTGGGCAGCTCTCCTCCAGCTACCGGTGCTCTTCCGGGAGTTCTCCGGCACTGGTTCCTCGTCCCTGTTTAGGCGTCCTGTGAGAGGGCGCTGCACCAGGCCTTTTTCCACCCTTGGTGTCCGGCGGGGCCTTCAGAGGAGGAGGCGTCCTACGAGCCCGGACCCGTCGAGAGGGCGTCTGGTGTGTGTGCGTTGGGTGTCGTGCCCATCGCGGGGAGGAGTCAGACTGCGGGAGGCCACGGTCAGCGCCGGGGTGCAGAGTCTTCGGGGAGGGTGTCGGCCCGCGGAGGAGCCTCGGTCAGCGCCAGGGTGCAGAGTCTTCGGGGAGGGTGTCGGCCCGCGGAGGAGCCACGGACAGCGCCGGGGTGCAGAGTCTTCCGGGGAGGTGTCAGCCTGTGAGGGGCCCCGTACAGCGCCGAGGACTGGAGTTTTCCGGGCCGGGATGGGTTGTCCCATGTTTGTGATAGAAGGGGTGTAGCGTTAGGCAGTAGGGTTAGGGGTGTTAGCTACTGCCTCCTTTTAGGACGTAGTGGCCGGTTCAGTGTAGGGTACTTGTCGTTGCCTCCCTTAGGGACGCAGCGACCAGTTTGGTAGTGGTCCTGGGTTAAAAGAGAAGGGTGAGTCCTGGGGAGAGGTGTGGGTGGTAGCAGTAGTTAAGAGATTAGAGTCCCTTTGGTAAATCCTTGTCCCTAGTAGTCACCACGTGTGCGGGCTATTGCTGTGTCCCCAGGTCACAGTGATATACCGCAGCTGGTGTTTTAGGTTAGGTTAGGGTCTTCCAGGTCATTATCGTAGAGTAGGGTAAGTCAGCGGGAATTAGGATACTTGTGTGCAGTTGTGGATGTGCGTGAGTGGTGGCGCCATGGAGTGTGTGTGAAATAAAGAAGCGTGCGTGATTGTAAAACTGTGTTAGTGTGCTGTGTTGTCTGACCTAGTGTGTGATAGGCGTGGGTAAGGGTGGTAGGGCCGTCCGGCTTAGCGACCGTGACACACCACTCCACTCCCTTTGCTGGGTAGATGGGATTACCCTTGCCTGTCGATACAGGGAGTGTCCGCAGGACTATCAGACTGCATATGCAGAAGAAGAAGAAGCTTCCAGTTCACACACACACACACACACACACACACACACACACACACACACACACACGCACGCACACACACAGAGAGAGAGAGAGAGAGAGAGAGGGAGAGAGAGACGCTATCAACGTCGTCAAGAAATTTAACACATTCTCTCACCATTGCGATTCAAACGCGTTCTGATAGTCAAAGAGTACGTAAAAACAAGGTTAAACACACAATTAAAAACAAGAGCTAATCTCTCTCTCTCTCTCTCTCTCTCTCTCTCTCTCTCTCTCTCTCAACGACATTCAAATCTTCAGATTCTCTCTCTCTCTCTCTCTCTCTCTCTCTGTCTGTCTGTCTGTCTGTCTCTCTCTCTCTCTCTCTCTCTCTCTCTCTCTCTCTCTCTCAACGACATTCAAATCTTCAGATTCTCTCTCTCTGTCTGTCTGTCTGTCTGTCTGTCTGTCTCTCTCTCTCTCTCTCTCCACCATGTTTACTATAGCTGTTTTCATTTCAGGGCCGGGGGTGGGTGCTTCCCAAATCAATATCTACGGAAGAAAAAAAAAATCCACCGGGAGGGTATTCCCCTTCCCAATCTCATCGATTACGTCAGCTGCGGCCATACAGTTCGGGCCAAAGACTTCAAACAATTGGAGGGCGCAACGTGCATCTTCCTCTTAGGATATGGCAATTGGAGTCTAGCAATATTGGGTGCTGTGAGTAAGCTGTGGAGGGAGGGGGGGGGGGGTGCGGGGGGAGAGGAGGGTGATCGGGCAAATAGTAGTTGGGAAGGAAAAGGATGTAAGTGTCCCGTGAAGCTTGAGGGGTAGCTAAAAATATTCACACTTCATGATGACTTTATGCTTGCGTGTGATTTGAAATGGTGTGTGTGTGTGTGTGCGCGCACGCGCGCGCGCGCGTGCGTGCGTGCGTGCGTGCGTGCGTGCGTGCGTGTGTGTGCGTGTGTGTGTGTGCGTGTGTGCGTGCGCGTGTGTGTGTGTGTGTGTGTGTGTGTGTGTGTGTGTGTGTGTGTGAGAGTGCGTGCGTGCGTGCGTGCGTGTGTGTGTGTGTGTGTGTGTGTGTGTGTGTGTGTGTGTGTGTGGTATACGACGGTAAGGGGTTGAGGTGAGGTAAGGGTGGATAGCTGCGTGCGGTTATGTTTGTCAAGTTTAGTATATGGAAGGGTACATGCAAGTATGGTATAGTATAGTATAGTATAGTATAGTATAGTATAGTATAGTATAGTATAGTATAGTATATGGAAGGGTACATGCAAGTATAGAATAGTATAGTATATGGAAGGGTACATGCAAGTATAGTATAGTATAGTATAGTATAGTATAGTATAGTATAGTATAGTATAGTATAGTGTAGTGTAGTGTAGTGTAGTATAGTGTAGTATAGTATAGTATAGTATTCGGAAGGGTACATGCAAGTATAGTATAGTCTAGTATAGTATAATTATGGAAAGGTACATGCAAGTATAGTATAGTATAGTATAGTATAGTATAGTATAGTATAGTATAGTATAGTATAGTATAGTATAGTATAGTATAGTATAGTATGGTAAACACCTATTATCCGCACAAAGTTTATAAGTGGCATATTAGGTGTGTGTGTGTGTGTGTGTGTGTGTGTGTGTGTGTGTGTGTTGTGTGTACAAACTGGTACACACGTACGCATATCGACATATGGAGAGAGAGAGAGAGAGAGAGAGAGAGAGAGAGAGAGAGAGAGAGAGAGGGTGGGGAGGGGGAAGAACTCGTAAACAAGAAGACATATCCTCGTCAAAGAAAACACTCTCTAGGCCTACTTGCACAAATGCATCTATAAAGATGACATTGATTTCATCTTTCCACGAAGACAAAATGTGTCTTCCTTACTGGTGACATTGAAAACAGGCCATACTCGTAAAAAAAGTCACCAACGGTAAGCTTCGGAGTTCTCAGCGAAGAACGAAGAAAGTTACGACCAGCTCCTTTCTTGGTGACAATAGGAGTATGCACACGTAACATACGATATAACACATGCATTTAGAGTTTTCAGATTAATTAACAAACATCTTGTGATTGGAGGTACGAATAACTAATTTTAACCTAAAACATTAAAGACAATTTCGCTCTTGTCTTCCTCAGTAGTGCTGTTGTTAGATTTATTACACTGTAATGTAAACTCTTATGATTTCTGGAAATTCCTACAGGGTGATTCGATCAAAAGACCTATACATTAAGCCCTTGAGTTCCTTCGCTCCTCTCCTAGCCTATGAATAGATGCCGTTACGTATGAGGTTAAAATAGATTGGTTTAGCCACACCCCTGTGGTGCAAGAGTTGCCTCTATGTATCCACAGACATGTCATATCATTGGCCATTGGCTATTCCCGATTCTCCACCCACGTCAGATTGTCTGGGCTGTAAGCAAATGGAACTGCAGCATTTCTAATGAGCACACGTGCAGAGCTGGCACTTCGACTATGACAGAGGCAATGCAGAACTGTTCCAACCAATGAAAATGACTCAAAATGACCGCATGGTCCAGAAAAAGACTTTTGATGGACGTGAACTAGCTGTCGACTGTGACGTCTCTGTGGTGCCATTGAAAACTGACCAATCAGATGCACTTGAGGCAGAGTGCTAATTTGCATCTTTATGTGTTTTTTTTTTTTTTTTTTTTTTTGGGGGGGGGGGGGGTCCTATATAAAGGACATGCGAAGCCATAGCCTGCGACTCGGTCTGAGTGTCGGCTGGTGTTCACATCTTTAACGGTTGTTCTGTTAACTTGGTAAGTGTCATTATTTCATTTGGTAGTATTTTTGTTCTGGACTTTTAGCTTTTACGTGTAGTTTTTGTGTAGATGCTCTGTGGCCTTTTGCAGCCTGAACACTTGGCGAACTATGGTTTTTGTTGTTTGTTTGTTTTTTTTGTTTTTTACACAGATTAATTGAAGCAGGTGTAAACTAATTTTTCGAACATGTTTATGAAGCAACTGAATACAGAAGAGGTAAAGTTTGCAGAGCAGTTGACCAAAAATGCGTTCTTAAGCCATAATCATATTCAACATAGAAAAATACATGTGAATATAGCTGCTAGATATTCTCGATAATTGTAGTAATTATGTTGTTTTCGTTAATATGCTAGGTATTCTCGATAGTTGTAATTGTTACGTTGTTTTCGTTAATATGCTAGATATTCTCGATGATTGTAGTCATTAATAATAAGTAGAATAACAGCAAAAATAAATGTAGAGGCATCAAACGTGAAGCAAATAACTCGAAATAACGAACAGTTTATCGAGTTGCAAAGTGAGGCGACTGCAGGCGGAAATCTGAACAAATTTAAAATGTAATTAACAGCGAACCGCCAAGAAAACGTAGACAACAACGATTCACAAGACAAAACACGACGCGTTTCGACCTCTTAGATCTTCTTCAGACAAGGTACAAAATACTCAGGACAACGAAAAAAAAAACAAACAAAAACGAGCAGTCATGTGAATGTGCACTGTATGTGAATTCATCTCACTGTATGTGAATTCATCTATGTTTTCTTGGCAGTTTGCTATTAATTACATTTAAAAATTTGAAAAGTCTATTGAGTTTTGATTTTCAGGAAAAACGATAATGATCATAAGAACCAAAAAACAAAAAAAAAAATGATAATGTTATAAACGGCGCCAAAATTGGACAAATATGTTTTTATATAATATATTTAGCTCTGAAAAAAAATCATACTTTCGTTTTGTCTAGTAATAGTGGTATAGTTCAAGTATTTCATTGTTATTTATACGAAACAAATGAATATCTCTTTTTTTTTTTAAAGACAACTAGGAATCGCTACCCGAAAGAGACGAATGAATTTTCTCTCTCACTTGCGCACGTTAAGTCTGCATAAACGCCAACACATACACCCGCAGTCTCTCTCTCACTCTCAATCCCTCCCTCTCTCGCTCTCTCGCTCGCTTGCTCGCTCGCTCACACACACACACACACACACACACACACACACACACCGCGCGCGCGCGCACACACACACACACACACACACACTCTCTCTCTCATGTACACGTACACGTACATTTAATCATCTTTTTTCTTTTCTTCCCCCCCCCCCCTTTTCTTCGCAGACAAGTGTATGGATATGGATACGATTAACTTTGTGGAATAGTCAAGTAGGGATATCGCCCACGCCGGCTGGTCATTACGTGGCAATGACTGGGTGCAGCTAAACATGAAACAACGTTGTGGATGATGTGTAGAGGCCAAAGGTCAAGACGAATCTGGTGCTATTATCATGTGTGAGGGTCGCCAGGAGGTTTAATTCGGTTGTGTCACAACGTGGGAAGGAGGGGAAGGTAGGGGTGGAGGTTCGAGATGTGGCAGGCCGGGGAAGGAAGGTGAGGTGGGGGGGGGGGTTGGGGGGGGGGATATACAGGGGATCTGAGGATTGAGATGCGTGTTGACTTGGATGTTGGCAGTTCCCTGAAGTATAAAGACATGTCAGTACTGTCGTTATAACTGAAGTATAAAGACATGTCAGTACTGTCGTTATAACTGAAGTACAAAGACATGTCAGTACTGTCGTTAAAACTGAAGTATAAAGACGTGTCAGTACTGTCGTTTAAACAGTCCTTCGCCATACAGTAGCTGTCAGGATTCATCTATCTTGATGTATCATATTTACCAAATTCTGAGCTAACTTCGATAAATGTATGTTTACTTTTATGTCAGTTTACATTTATGTTTGTATGCTCACTTGTATTTGAGTTTACCTCTCTGTGCACATAATTTATGTACTCGTGTGTGACTTTACCTGTATGCGTGCACATTCACGTACGTTTAAGTATACATTTCTGTGTGTGTGTGTGTGTGTGTGTGTTCTTGCATACCTATACATTTGTAATTCCCTGTGTTTATCTTCGGTTCTGTTTATGTAGATTTATGTATGTGTGTATTTCATTTTTGACACGCATATTTACCATGTTTGTGACTCCACCTTATGTATGTGTTAACTGTATATGGATCAGCTGCTCTGTGTGAATGTGCATCGTATGTGAATTCATCTCAGGGTGTGCATTTTACCTGTGAGTTAACCTCTCTGCATACTTAAACCGTATGGGCTTCTTGTCTTTCTGTGAGCGAATTTACCCGTTTGTGTCCTCATCACTCTGACCACACGGTAACCCATGTGGATGTTGTGCAAGTTGTCGTTCTTCTTTGCGTGTATACTATGTATCTATCTTGGCATCTTTCACAGTGTGTTGATGGTGTGTGCAATTGCCTCTGTACATAGTTTCCGGGGTCTGTCAGTGGTATAGTGGCTCATCAGAATAAGCTGCTGCTGCATCCTGTATTCAGCTGATCATAATATTTGCATATGTGATTATCCATTGGCCCAGACACATCCGTCCATGCACCTGTTTGTCTACATGCATGTTTGTTTGTGTGCATGTGTACGAGTAACAGTACATGTTAACTTTTTGTGTGCAGGAGAAAGAAAAACCTTTGGCACGATGGCAAGTGGTGAGTGGCCGACTCTGAATGAGAGTGATTCCCATGTCATTGCACTGTGATTCCCATGTCACTGCACTGTGCTGACACTGATTGAAGAGTGATTCCCATGTCACTGCACTGTGATTCCCATGTCGTTGCACTGTGATTCCCGTGTCATTGCACTGTGATTCCCATGTCACTGCAGTGTGATTCCCATGTCATTGCACTGTGATTCCCATGTCATTGCACTGTGTTGACACTGAATGAACAGTGATTCCCATGTCACTGCAGTATGATTCCCATGTCACTGCACTGTGATTCCCATGTCGTTGCACTGTGATTCCCATGTCATTGCACTGTGATTCCCATGTCATTGCCCTGTGATTCCCATGTCATTTGCCCTGTGATTCCCATGTCATTGTACTGATTCCCAAGTCATTGCACTGTGATTCCCATGTCATTGCACTGTGATTCCCATGTCATTCCACTGTGCTGACACTGATTGAAGAGTGATTCCCATGTCATGGCACTGTGATTCCCATGTCATTGCACTGTGATTCCCATGTCATAGCACTGTGATTCCCATGTCATTACACTGTGTTGACACTGAATGAAAAGTTATTCCCATGTCATTGTACTGTGATTCCCATGTCATTGTACTGTGATTCCCATGTCATTGCACTGTGATTCCCATGTCATTGCACTGTGATTCCCATGTCGTTGCAGTGTGATTCCCATGTCATTGCACTGTGATTCCCATGTCATTGCCCTGTGATTCCCATGTCATAGCACTGTGATTCCCATGTCATTGCACTGTGTTGACACTGAATGAAAAGTGATTCCCATGTCATAGCACTGTGATTCCCATGTCATTGCACTGTGATTCCCATGTCATTGCAGTGTGATTCCCATGTCATTGCACTGTGATTCCCATGTCATTGCACTGTGATTCCCGTGTCGCTGCACTGTGATTCCCATGTGATTGCACAGTGATTCCCATGTCATTGCCCTGTGATTACCATGTCATTGTACTGTGATCCCCATGTCACTGCACTGTGATTCCCATGTCATTGCACTGTGATCCCCATGTCACTGCACTGTGATTCCCATGTCATTGCACTGTGATTCCCATGTCACTGCACTATGATTCCCATGTCATTGTACTGTGATTCCCATGTCATTGTACTGTGATTACCATGTCATTGCACTGTGATTCCCATGTCATTGTACTGTGATTCCCATGTCATTGCACTGTGATCCCATGTCACTGCACTGTGATTCCCATGTCATTGCACTGTGATTCCCATGTCACTGCACTATGATTCCCATGTCACTGCACTGTGATTCCTATGTCATTGTACTGTGATTCCCATGTCATTGTACTGTGATTACCATGTCATTGCACTGTGATTACCATGTCATTGCACTGTGCTGACACAGAATGAAAAGTGATTCCCATGTCATGGCCCTGTGTTGACAGTGATTGAAGAGTGATTCCCGTGTCACTGCAGTGTGATTCGCATGTCACTGCAGTGTGATTCCCATGTCATTGCACTGTGATTCCATGTCACTGCAGTGTGATTCCCATGTCATTGCACTGTGATTCCCATGTCATAGCACTGTGATTCCCATGTGATTGCACTGTGATTCCCATGTCATTGCCCTGTGATTCCCATGTCATTGCACTGTGATTCCCATGTCATGCCCTGTGATTCCCATGTCATTGCCCTGTGTTGACATGAATGAAGAGTGATTCCCATGTCATGGCACTGATTCCCATGTCACTGCACTGTGTTCCATGTCACTGCAGTATGATTCCCATGTCGTTGCACTGTGATTCCCATGTCATTGCACTGTGATTCCCATGTCGTTGCACTGTGATTCCATGTCATTGCCCTGTGATTCCCATGTCATTGCCCTGTGATTCCCATGTCATTGCCCTGTGATTCCCATGTCATCGCACTGTGATTCCCATGACACTGCAGTATGATTCCCATGTCATTGCACTGTGATTCCCATGTCATTGCACTGTGATTCCCATGTCACTGCAGTATGTTCCCATGTCGTTGCACTGTGATTCCCATGTCACTGCACTGTGATTCCCATGTCATTGCCCTGTGATTCCCATGTCATTGCCCTGTGATTCCCATGTCATCGCACTGTGATTCCCATGTCACTGCAGTATGAATCCCATGTCGTTGCACTGTGATTCCCATGTCATTGCACTGTGATCCATGTCACTGCAGTATGATTCCCATGTCGTTGCACTGTGATTCCCATGTCATTGCACTGTGATTCCCATGTCACTGCAGTATGATTCCCATGTGTTGCTGCACTGTGATTCCCATGTCATGACTGAGATTCCCATGTCGTGCACGTATGATTCCCATGTCATTGCACTGTGATTCCCATGTCATTGCATGTGATTCCCATGTCACTTGCTACGTAGTGAATTCCCATGTCATTGCACTGTGATTCCCATGGTACATGATGCACTGTGATTCCCATGTCACTGCACTGTGATTCCCATGTCATTTCACTGTGATTCCCATGTCATTGCACTGTGATTCCCATGTCATTGCACTGTGATTCCCATGTCATTGCACTGTGATTCCCATGTCATTGCACTGTGATTCCCATGTTCATTGCATTGTGATTCCCATGTCATCTGCACTGTGATTCCCATGTCATTGCACTGTGATTCCCATGTCATTTCCCATGCATTGACACATGATTGAAGTGTGATTCCCATGTCATGGCACTGTGATTCCCATGTCATTGCACTGTGATTCCCATGTCATTGCACTGTGATTCCCATGTCAGATGTGTACTGACTGTGATTCCCATGTCATGCACTGTGATTCCCATGTCATGCACTGTGATTCCCATGTCATTGCACTGTGATTCCCATGTCATTGTACTGTGATTCCCATGTCATTGCACTGTGATTCCCATGTCATGCTGCACATGGTGATTCCCATGTCATTGCACTGTGATTCCCATGTCATTGCACTGTGATTCCCATGTCATTGCACTGTGATTCCCATGTCATTGCACTGTGATTCCCATGTCATTGCACTGTGTTGACACTGAATGAAGAGTGATTCCCATGTCATGGCACTGATTCCCATGTCATCGCACTGTGATTCCCATGTCATTGCAGTGTGATTCCCATGTCATTGCAGTGTGATTCCCATGTCATTGCACTTTGTTGACACTGAATGAACAGTGATTCCTATGTCATTGCAGTGTGATTCCCATGTCATTGCACTGTGATTCCCATGTCATTGCACTGTGATTCCCATGTCATTGCACTGTGTTGACACTGAATGAACAGTGATTCCCATGTCATTGCACTGTGATTCCCATGTCATTGCACTGTGATTCCCATGTCATTGCACTGTGATTCCCATGTCATTGCACTGTGATTCCCATGTCATTGCACTGTGTTGACACTGAATGAACAGTGATTCCCATGTCACTGCACTGTGATTCCCATGTTATTGCACTGTGATTCCCATGTCATTGCACTGTGATTCCCATGTCATTGCACTGTGTTGACACTGAATGAACAGTGATTCCCATGTCATTGCACTGTGTTGTGGGCTTACGTTTTGTATGGTATTCTACTATATTGTACTGTATTGCATACTCTTGCACTACAGTATAACATAATGCTTATACTGTGATGTAGTGTATCATAATGTACTGTTGCATATTTCATTTTGTTTTAATTGTTGTTCCAGGCAAGCAAAATGTATGCATTACGTTAAATTTCACAGCATTTTTTTGACGTAATCCTTTCTCTGGAATATATTCCTGTCACTTTCACAAGAACATTGCTGTACGCTTCCCTTGTGTAATTGTTTGGTGCTCGGTTGATAATTATAATCGTGCCATGATCCATGAACGTTCAAGTTGGAATGCATATGCATTGTTGTTCTTAGCAATGATATCTGTACTAGTGTTGCTAAACAACTCCTTTGGGTCAGACCCTGTTCCACTGTAGTTGACTTATGGGTTGAAATGCGTTGAGTCTGCATTGTGCAAGCCCTAGCTGTTAAAACGCGTTGTTTTGTAATATCATTTGTCTGCACTACTCGTTTGACGTCGTGAAAACTCGGCTGCTATTCTCTTGCTTCAACATCCCCTAGCAAAAATGTTACTGTCTGATGTTAGAGGTATTTACCATAAGATACCTTGTTGCAAACATTTTACTTTCTAATATTAGGCATTTACTATTAGATACCTTGTTGCAAAAATGTACTGTCTAATGTTAGAGGCATTTCCTATTAGATACCTTGTTGCAAAAAATTTACTGTCTAACGTTCTTGCAGTGCCTTGCTTGTATTCGGGGAAAATTTGTTTATGAAACAATTCTTCATTAGACGTGAAGCAACCAATAAGATTTTGTAAGAATAATAATACACAGACACACACAGACACACACACACACGCGCGAGTGCGCGCACGTGCGCGCTCGTTCACACACACACACACACACACACACACACACACACACGTTTGGTTAAGCTGCATTGCAAAGAACCAGCGTATTTGTGGCTGTGTTTTTATCAGGAACATTGAGCCCCGGCATCAGAGTCATGGAAAAGAAAGTTCAGATAACGTACGACACTGATGACATCGCTCTAAACAAGAACAACACTACAGCTGAAGCAAAGATAGTGGCTGATGGGTAATCGAATGTCAATACCGTATTCTATGTTGAAAACAAAATGTACAATTACACATGCTGGCATTGAGATCATGGACTGTCAATTGCACATGCTGGCATTGAGACCATGGACTGTCAATTACACATGCTGGCATTGAGACCATGGACTGTCAAATACACATGATGGTATTGAGACCATAGACTGTCAATTACACATGATGGCAGTGAGACCATGGACTGTAAATGACACATGCTGGCATAGAGACCATGGACTGTCAACGACACATGCTGGCATAGAGACCATGGACTGTCAACGACACATGCTGGCATAGACACCATGGACTGTCAATGACACATGCTGGCATTGAGACCATGGACAGTCAATTGCACATGCTGGCATTGAGACCGTGGACTGTCAATGACACATGCTGGCACTGAGACCGTGGACTGTCAATGACACATGCTGGCACTGAGATCATGGACTGTCAATTGCACATGCTGGCATTGAGACCATGGACTGTCAATTGCACATGCTGGCATTGAGACCATGGACTGTCATTGACACATGCTGACATTGAGACCATGGACTGTCAATGACACATGCTGGCATTGAGACCATGGACTGTCGACAACACATGCTGGCATTGAGACCATGGACTGTCGACGACACATGCTGGCATTGAGACCATGGACTGTCGACAACACATGCTGGCATTGAGACCATGGACTGTCGACGACACATGCTGGCATTGAGACCATGGACTGTCGACAACACATGCTGGCATTGAGACCATGGACTGTCAACGACACATGCTTGCATTGAGACCATGGATGATCAATTACACATGCTGGCATTGAGACCATGGACGATCAATTACACATGCTGGCATTGAGACCATGAACGATCAATTACACATGCTGGCATTGAGACCATGGACAGTCGATTGCACATGCTGACATAGAGACCATGGACTGTCAATGACACATGCTGACATAGAGACCATGGACTGTCAATGACACATGCTGACATAGAGACCATGGACTGTCAATGACACATGCTGACATAGAGACCATGGACTGTCAATGACACATGCTGACATAGAGACCATGGACTGTCAATGACACATGCTGACATAGAGACCATGGACTGTCAATGACACATGCTGACATAGAGACCATGGACTGTCAATGACACATGCTGACATAGAGACCATGGACTGTCAATGACACATGCTGACATAGAGACCATGGACTGTCAATGACACATGCTGACATAGAGACCATGGACTGTCAAGCGACCAGGTCTGACAGGGTGACGGAATGTTCCATTTTCATTTTGCATCCATTATCTGGTCTGAGTTCACGTCAACATCTTGGAGGTGATGGACGGGGTTATATGAAGTCTAGAACCCCCCACCCCCACCCCCCTTCCGCTTCTCGGCTCCTTTTTCCCAGCCACTTGACCTTCACCCCTTTCCGCCTACACACATTCTAGTTTCTCCTCCTATGCCTCCACCCCCTCCTCCTCCCTTCCCCATCCTTCTCCATTGCGCAACAGAAAAAAAAATGACAATGGCAAAGGAACCATGTTGAGAAGAAGCACAGGTACTTTGTGAAACAATGACAGAAGTCACTGGGGGATGGATGAAGGATTTGATTCAAAGCGGTCATTGTGCTCTTCTCTCTTCCTCTCTCTTCTTCAAAGCGGTCATTGTGCTCTTCTCTCTTCCTCTCTCTTCTTCAAAGCGGTCATTGTGCTCTTCTCTCTTCCTCTCTCTTCTTCAAAGCGGTCATTGTGCTCTTCTCTCTTCCTCTCTCTTCTCTAAAGCGGTCATTGTGCTCTTCTCTCTTCCTCTCTCTTCCCTATGCCACTGATGGTGAAGACTGACATCGTCGACATGACGAAGACTGACATCACTGATTGATGATGAAGACTAACATCGTCGACATGACGAAGACTGACATCAATGATTGATGATGAAGACTGACATCGTCGACATGACAAAGACTGACATCACTGATTGATGATGTAGGCTGACATCGTCGATAGATGATGGTGACTGACATCGCTGATGGATGATGTAGGCTGACATCGTCGATAGATGATGGTGACTGACATCGCTGATTGATGATGTAGGCTGACACAGCTGATTGATGATGTAGGCTGACATCGTTGATTGATGATGATGACTGACATCGCTGATTGATGATGTAGGCTGACATCGTCGATAGATGATGGTGACTGACATCGCTGATTGATTATGTAGGCTGACACAGCTGATTGATGATGTAGGCTGACATCGTTGATTGATGATGATGACTGACATCACTGATTGATGATGGTGACCGACATCGCAGATTGATGATGGTAACTGACATCACTGATTGATGATGGTGACTGACATCGTTGATTGATGATGTAGGCTGACATCGTTGATTGATGATGGTGACTGACATCACTGATTGATGATGGTGACTGACATCGCTGATTGATGATGGTAACTAACATCACTGTTTGATGATGGTGACTGACATCGTTGATTGATGATGGTGACTGACATTACTGATTGATGATGCAGATTGACATCACTGATTGATGATGGTGACTGACATCACTGATTGATGATGGTGACTGACATCACTGATTAATGATGTAGATTGACATCACTGATTGATGATGGTGACTGACATCACTGATTGGTGATGGTGACTGACATCGTTGATTGATGATGGTGACTGACATCACTGATTGATGATGGTGACTGACATCGCTGATTGATGATGGTGACTGACATCGCTGATTGATGATGTAGATTGACATCACTGATTGATGATGGTGACCGACATCACTGATTGATGATGGTGACTGACATCGTTGATTGATAATGGTGACTGACATCACTGATTGATGATGGTGACTGATATCGTTGATTGATTATGGTGGGTGACATCGCTGATTGATGATGGTGACTGACATCACTGATTGATGATGTAGATTGACATCACTGATTGATGATGGTGACTGACATCGCTGTTTGATGATGGTGACTGACATCGTTGATTGATGATGATGACTGACATCGCTGATTGATGATGGTGACTGACATCGTTGATTGATGATGGTGACTGGCATCGTTTATTGATGATGGTGACTGACATCGTTGGTTGATGATGGTGACTGACATCGTTGAATGGTGATGGTGACTGACATCACTGATTGATGATGGTGACTGACATCACTGATTGATGATGGTGACTGACATCACTGATTGATGATGTAGATTGACAACACTGATTGATGATGGTGACTGACATCGCTGATTGATGATGGTGACTGACATCGCTGTTTGATGATGGTGACTGACATCGCTGTTTGATGATGGTGACTGACATCACTGATTGATGATGATGATGATTGACACCGTTGAATGATGATGGTGACTGACACCATTGAATGATGATGGTGACTGACATCACTGATTGATGATGGTGACAGGCATCGTTGATTGATGATGGTGACTGACATCGTTGATTGGTGATGGTGACTGACATCGTTGATTGATGATGGTGACCGACATCGTTGATTGATGAGGGTGACTGCCATTGTTTGTATACCAGTGGGAATGTTTTTCGCGGAGTGTTGGGGAATATCAAAACTGACGGATCAGAGCATAGTATTGTCAGTTGACAGACTGATTGGGACTACTATAGTGATTGACATATCAGAGGGACATGTTGTATGTGCTTATTTGCAGTGCGAACGTGTGTGTATGTATGTATGTGTGTGTGTGTGCGTGTGTGCGTGTGTGTGTAAGAGTGTACATATTTGCGTGTAAGCATTTACGTGTGCGTGCGTACGTGGAGAGAGAGAGAGAGAGAGAGAGAGAGAGGGTTTGTGTGTGTGTGTGTGTGTGCGTGTGTGCGTGTGTGTGTAAGAGTGTACATATTTGCGTGTAAGCATTTACGTGTGCGTGCGTACATGGAGAGAGAGAGAGAGAGACAGAGAGAGAGAGAGAGAGAGAGAGTGTTTGGGTGTGTGTGTGTGTGTGTGTGTGTGATTTTCATAATGTTCAATGATTTTTTATCTGCGTTGTTTGCCACATCTGCAAGCCAGATATAAAAGAATTGAGATGCTTTTCAGGGTACAGTTTCTGTTTATGGAAAACACGCCAGGTGAAGAACATCCACACTTCCACGCATCGGGTGTCATTCCTTCCTGTGCTGTTCGCATCAGGAACACGGTTAGTTAAGTCCACGAATAAGAACACCGGTGTACTAGTAGGTATAAGGTCTAAAAGAATGCATTTTGTCAAAACGTACTAAACAATTGTATGAGCGAATGTGTGGGTGTCTTGTCCTATTCTTTGTTCTCCTCGGACCTATAATTCTAGAAATCTGATGTGGACTTTTCTTCTTTTGTTTTTGTTTTTTGTTTTTCTTTTGTCTGTTTGTTGTTGTTTTGTTATCAATAGTACCGTTCAACAGCAACCAGCCCGAATATTAGCTGCTAAAAAGCACACCACCCTCGTGTGTTTGTTTACAATCAATGACAATCTTCTGTAGTCAGTAGTTTCACTGTAGGGTAGTCTGTTATAATTTTGCTAACGGTTTCTTTAGTCAGTAGTTTCACTGTAAGGTAGTCTGTTATAATTTTGCTAACGGTTTCTACTGTGGTTTTGCTAAAGGGTAGTCTATCGTAATTCAAATGGTAGTTTATCATCACTGTAGGGTAGTCTGTTATAATTTTGCTAACGGTTTCTACTGTGGTTTTGCTAAAGGGTAGTCTATCGTAATTCAAATGGTAGTTTATCATGAGTTTGCTAGGGGTAGTCTATCGTAATTCAAATAGTAGTTTATCATGAGTTTGCTAGGGGGTAGTCTTATATGATTCTGCTCAGGAGTAATTTGTTGTGATTCCGGTAAATGGTCGTCTATTTTGATTTTGCTATATATTAGTCTAATATGACTCTGGTCAAGGATAATCTAAAAGATTTCGCTAAATTCTGGTCTGCTGTGGTTCTGTTTAGTAGTTTGTTTTGGTTTAGCTGAAAAATTCTGATGAAGGATTGTCTGTTTTGATCCAGTTGAAGTATGGCTGTTTTTTTTAATTCCTAAAGTGTAATCTATTGGGAAAGAGTTGAATATTATGCTTTTGCAAAAATGTATTGTAATGTTTACTTTGGGCTAGTGGCTTTGTGGAAGGGCAATGTCTTCATACAGCTTTGGTACAGGGCAGTCTATTATAGTTCTGCTTATAAGGAAGGGCAATCTCTTTATACAGCTTTGGTACAGGGCAGGCTATTATAGTTCTGCTTATAAGGAAGGGCAATCTCTTTATACAGCTTTGGTACAGGGCAGTCTATTATAGTTCTGCTTATAAGGAAGGGCAATGTCTTTATACAGCTTTGGCACAGGGCAGTCTATTATAGTTCTGCTTATAAGCAGTCTGTGTTTACAGTTTCGCTGAAACGTAATCTTGTGTGGCATGCTTTCACTTCGTGTGTGCATGCGTGCTGTCACAAAAATATCGCTTAAACACACAGCGCAGGCAACATCCTGTTAGAAGACACGTGATCATGCACAAAAATTTGGCCGATGAAAGGAAAAGTAAACAAGAACTTAACTGAACATTTTGAAGGAAAGCTGCCTCTTAGGCGGACAGTTGATAAACATGGAAGTGACAAAGTTAGCAGGTGATAACTTAGCTACCATGGTGATAAACATGGAAGTGACAAAGTTAGCAGGTGATAACTTAGCTACCATGGTGATAAACACGGAAGTGACAAAGTTAGCAGGTGATAACTTAGCTACCATGGTGATAAACATGGAAGTGACAAAGTTGGCAGGTGATAACTTAGCTACCATGGTGATGTCAGTGTTGATGACTGCCCGGCAGAGGCTGCCATGCTGGCCGCTGACTTCCGTCAGCACTTTGACCACAGATTCATGTGGACTCGCTGTATTCAGGGTGTGAACTACAGGATACTCTTTGTCTCTGATGTGCAGAAACCCACGCTGAACTTCAAGAACGGCAATGTGAAGGCTTTGTATGAAATCGAGGTGACTGATCGAGAGGTGTTTACGTCTAGCTTCTGACTGCCTGGTCAGGAAACATACTGAAGCTGAGTCACGGACCCGACCTTGCTATGCCATGTTTGCTCTACATGCACGCTTGGATGAAAGCTTAGTCACGTATACAGCTTGCAACATTCTTCTATGTAATCTTCTAGGGAATCACTTGTGTTGTTGATTGTTGCGCATTGCTCATGTGGTGATTTACTATAACCTTTTTGTATGTACCATTAGCTCTGTCTAGCCGAGGTTGGAACATTTAAGCCAGTGTCTCTTGTTATTCAAAATTACACGCTGTGTTCGAAGAAAAAATAGAACGTTTAAGAAAATGTTTTCTATTCTGTATGATGCACTGCCGTGCCTACATGCAGTGGAAATCTTAGAGGGCTGGTAGGGGTGCGGTAGTCACTGCAGCCAGCCGTTCAGCATTCATATCCTGGAGTCAGAGTCCAGCCAGTCATGTCCTGCTGTCAGAGTCCAGCCAGTCGTTCAGCATTCATGTCCTGCTGTCAGAGTCCAGCCAGCCGTTCAGCATTCATATCCTGCTGTCAGAGTCCAGCCAGTCATGTCCTGCTGTCAGAGTCCAGCCAGTCGTTCAGCATTCATATCCTGCTGTCAGAGTCCAGCCAGCCGTTCAGCATTCATATCCTGCTGTCAGAGTCCAGCCAGTCGTTCAGCATTCATATCCTGCAGTCAGAGTCCAGCCAGTCGTTCAGCATTCATATCCTGCTGTCAGAGTCAGTCATTTCTCTGTGCAGATAATAACTGGCATGTTAGGCAAACAACCAACCGACACAAGAATACCGGATCTGTTGTGTGTTGATATCCCACCCAATTATCATACAGATGAATATTTTTACCAGCATAATTTCCTCATCCAAATGTGTGTAAACATGTAAAGAATGAGGATAGGTCTGCACATTTGTTGAGCGGAAAGTTTAGGGGGGAAAAACTCTATACAATGTACCCAGCATCGCAGGGGTTCATGGCCCCAAATCTTTAGAACGGTTCTTCAATGCACACAGTACTCACTTACTGCGCCCTTCACTGAAAGCAACTTTCTTATGATCGACATGCTGTAAAATACATTTTTGTTTAATGTACCTTAAGGACTTCAGCTCGTCTGAATTTTCACCCCAATATACATTTATATTCTTAAGATCCATGAGTCGCATTTGCTGACGAATTTTTATGATCTGAGCAGAGAGACACCCACAAAGTCAGTCTCCAAATTTTCTCTGGTAGATGTTAATAGTTAATTTCTTTTGGAACGGGACACACAGCCATTTTGAGAGAGAGAGAGAGAGAGAGAGAGAGAGAGAGAGAGAGAGAGAGAGAGAGAGAGAATCGACGCCGCCTCGACACTGCTCTTCTTGTAACCTTGCAACTCTTTACGTGCTAGTTGAGACTCGTTTAGTTAAGAATCCCATTCTTTTTATATGGAGCTTTCTTGCCAAAAGCATGGTACTGAAATCCTGTAGGCGCATACCCATGCCCTGTGTGGAATAATTGTCGCTGACATCATGGAGTTTTTCTTCACATTTTCCATGCTCTAATCATTCTTGGTGGAAGCGATAGTTTTGGGGATTCGGCCTCCCCCCCCACCCCCGATTCCCCCCCCCCCCCCCCCCCCCCCCCCTGTTTTTCATGAATCATCGTCTGCAGAATGATGCTCCTGACCCTACCAGAATTGTCAAAAACCAAAGCTCTCGGGGCAACAAGCCACGTTCAACACCCCTTTTCATGCCATCATGTAAAGCTGTCTGTACCTCTGTCAGGCCTGGGTCAGTGACAGGAGAGGGGGCATCTTCCAGAGCTGTCTGTACACAGACCCCTGTCAGGCCTGGGTCAGTGACAGGAGAGGGGGCATCTTCCAGAGCTGTCTGTACACAGACCCCTGTCAGGCCTGGGCCAGTGACATGAGAGGGGCGGCTTCCAGAGCTGTCTGTACAAAGACCCCTGTCAGGCCTGGGCCAGTGACAGGAGAGGGGGCGGCTTCCAGAGCTGTCTGTACAAAGACCCCTGTCAGGCCTGGGTCAGTGACAGGAGAGGGGGCGGCTTCCAGAGCTGTCTGTACACAGACCCCTGTCAGGCCTGGGTCAGTGACAGGAGAGGGGGCGGCTTCCAGAGCTGTCTGTACACAGACCCCTGTCAGGCCTGGGCCAGTGACATGAGAGGGGGCGGCTTCCAGAGCTGTCTGTACAAAGACCCCAGTCAGGCCTGGGCCAGTGACAGGAGAGGGGGCGGCTTCCAGAGCTGTCTGTACAAAGACCCCTGTCAGGCCTGGGTCAGTGACAGGAGAGGGGGCAGCTTCCAGAGGGGATTGTGGAGACCTTCCCCAGGCCAATGAAGGAAGGCATCAATCTACAGCAAAGCACAAGTGTTGAAAAAGCGAAGGGCGGGAGGATAGGGTGAATGGAGGGTTGGGAAGGGGGGGGGGGGAATGGAAGAGGGGAGACGACTGTTGCCTTGTTCCAGAGTTTGTGAGGGTTGACAGATGATGACGGGGGGAGGGGGGTGGGTGGGTGGGGGGTGTTCTTCTTTCCTAAGATAAACAACAGGGAGAGAGGGGGGTATGTGTGTGGGTGTTCCTTTATGTGACTTCTATCTCTATTCACACCTTCCTTGCATTGTCGTTGTGTGCTGATGTATCTAATAAAGGCAATGAAAATCAACTTACCTGTTTGAATGTTCTTGGCACCTATCTCTCTCTCTCTCTCTGTCTCTCTCTCTGTCTCTCTCTCTCTCTCTCTCTCTCTCTCTCTCTCTCTGTAAGAACGATTCGGTCGAATACGACATAGCTTGTGTGTGTGTGTGTGTGTGTGTGTGTGTGTGTGTACGACGCCTGCGTGTGTGTGTGTGTGTGCGCGCGCGCGCGCGCGTGTGTGTGTGTGTGTGTGTGACGGTGCAGATAAGAATCTGGTGTGATTAGCAGTCACTCTGAGGTAAACGGCATTTTCAATCTGCACCGGTGCACTGGTGGAAATAAGAATTGGTGACTGTACCCATGCATTCTTTCACTTGGGCTGTTCGCTTTAAGGCTTTCGGTGCGATTGGCCAATGTCATGGTGTGAATCGTCTGCACGAGTGCAGTTCAAACACATTGCAGTGTTCCAGCAGAATAATTCGGAGGCTGTATAAATGTAAAGATCATATTGTTGGAGAGCGAGGGATGTGCATATGGGTATGTTTTCATAAACTGGTAATACAAAGATACGCAAAGCTACCTGTCCCGTAACAATATGTGGTGGTGTGCGTTGTTCAGTTGAACGAAGATTCCCATCCCACCTCAGTCTCACTCCCTCCTCCCCTTCTTTTCCCTTCCCAAACAAACGTCAGGTAGATGCACCTCTTAGTCTAAAGCGACGACACGGCAGTGCAATACAGGCCCTGACCTCAAAGCTTTTGCTTCTGGCAGGTTTTATGAGGAGTAAAGCACCCGGCGTGTCAGGCGGTGCACTGTGTCTCCACAGTACGTCTGACACAGACAGCAAGCACCTGCACAAGCTTAAAATAACCACCCCAGCCCGCCTGAAGGTCCCCTCCCCCTCCCTTCCCCTCCTCCGCCCGACTGAACCGTGGAAAGCGGGTGTTGTCTCCCTTCACGTCAGGCTAGCGAGCTCGATGAGGCTCATTACGTGGTGTTGTGTTTATTCAGGAGGTGAAAGGATCGAGTGTGAATATTGCAACCAGGGGACAAAGTGCTACATGTGCTGCATTATAAGTGGTTTCTCGTTGTTTTTTTTATACGTCAGCTTTTTGTCACGATATATTGATTGGTGAACGAGCGGGAGACATGATTTCTCTGTTTGACGTAATGGCGGTGATCGAAGATTGGAGCCAGGCATAGGCCCAGGGAACAAGCCTGGTTAAATGGTGGTCTCGCTACATGTTTGTGGTGCCGTTTCTTCTTCTGTGTCCAACGAACTTCGCCACTGTTAACGTGAATGCCTGCTTTCGGGTGGGCAAAGCAAAGGAAACGGCCTGCCACACAAAAGGCTACGGTAACTATGTGCGCTTGTGCATGACAGTGCTTCAGAACTGAAATGTAGACTTACTGGACAGGGCTAGAAATTCCCAGGTCATTGTCAGTTGTTATGGGTAGAAGTTCGAAAAAAAAACTTGCTCCCCTAAATTTCTACTTGGCTTCCCTTGGTAAGAAGACGGTTAACAAAAGTAACCATTGGCAGTGCAGTCACAAGTCAACACACATGCAATGGCCTGGTCTGCTCAGATATTACGGCATAGTAAGGAAGTAGATGTAAAACAACGTATTTGGTTTATCCGGGGTATGCTTCTTCCATTTTTTTCTTCAGCGGGTGTGTAAGAAAAAGAAAAACATAACAGAACTGTTGTGTTAACACCATCGACACATGTTCCTTGACCGTACGTAAATAAAAGAATCTCTGTCATGCTGTGTCTTTTCTCTCTCTTCCTCTTCTTCACACACACACACACACACACACACACACACACACACACACACACACACACACACACACACATTCCAAAATGAATCAATGTCCTATCTATGAATAGTTCAAACAAAAATTAAGGAGACAGACTCATCACTTTCGTGTTGACCCAGCACACACGTTGTGCACGCTGCTGATACGTTTTGTGCATAGTCTGCGCGGAAGAAGAGGGGTGGGAGGAGGGGGGTGTTGGAGTAGAGGACCAGTGTAAAAGTGAAACGGGGAAGAGGGAGGTGCGATGGGTTTCTACTGAAGCTTACTTTTCGGCCCCACTGTCACTGACACAGTCATAACTGACTTAAAGAGGAGAGAGATGTTGCACTTTTCGTCCGCTAGATTTTTCAGTTGTCACTGATAATCACACTGGTTGGGTGTTTCCACCCTTGCCGGACGTGCACGAGTAAGTTGGTCACCACTATACTTCTCTCTCTCTCTCTCTCCCTCTCTCTGCTTGTGTTGGTTCGTATGTGTGTGGACGCGCGTGCAGGTGTGTGTGTGTGTGTGTGTGTGTGTGTGTGTGTGTGTGTGTGTGCGTGCGTGCGTGCGTGGTGTGTGTGTGTGTGTGTGTGTGTGTGTGTGTGTGTGTGTGTACTAATGTGATTTTAGCCTTTTTGCATCCATGATCATCCATGATGTGCCTTCTTAGCTGGCTGGGCGGCAAACAGGGTGTGGATAACATGACGTGTGCATACGTGCGTGTGTGCGTGCATGCATGCACACGTTCATGTTTGTATGTGTGTGTGCGTGTGTGTGTTGTGGTGTGTGTGTATGTGTGTGTGTGTGTGTGTGTGTGTGTGTGTGTGTGTGTGTGTGTGTATTGTGGTGTGTGTGTGTGTGTGTGTGTGTGTGTGTGTGTGTGTGTGCCAAATTATATGCGTAGGTAATGTGTGGCAGGGGAAAATAATAGAATTACTGTCTTCTGTATGTTTTCCCTCATCTCTTCCTAAATGTTTGAATACAATATTGTGGATTTCATAGTGGCGGGAAAAATGAAAGCAAGAAAAACAAACAAATCAAACCAAGCCCCCCACCCCCACCCCACCCCCCACCCCCCCAAAAAAAAAATAAAATAAAATAAAATAAATAAAAATAAAAATAAACTAAATCAAACCGACGAACACAAAACAAAGCAGGATGAATACGTAGAAACAAAGCAAATCTGTGAACGAACCTGTGAGTTAATATTCTTTTTCTCTTTTTCGCAGTCATGCTAAGGCTACCCCAAACACACACCCACACGCACACACACACGCACACACACACACACACACACACACACACACACACACACACACACACACCACACGCACGCACGCACGCGCGCGCGCGCGCGCACGCACGCATGCAGACACACACACTCATCTACACACACACGCGCACGCACGGACGCTCGCACGCACGCCCGCCCGCCCGCCGCACGCACGCACGCACGCACACACACACACACACACACACACACACACATACACACACACACAATACACACACACACAAACACACGCACACACACACACACACACACACACACACACACACACACAGCGCGCGCGCGCGCGCGCGCGCGCGCGCGCGCGCGGAACAGAGATATGGTTTGAACAGTTCGATATTTTTCTGTTCCACCCTTTGTACTTGCATGAACTCAGGCCGTTAGCGCTGTCACACCTGTCACTGTACAGCCCATGACCACCCACCCACACCTACCTTTCTCCTACCCTTCATCTACCCTTCTCCTACCCTTCATCTACCCTTCTCCTGCCCTCTTCTGCCCTTCTTCTGCCCTTCTACCCTTCTTCTGCCCTTCTACCCTTCTTCTGCCCTTCTGCCCTTTCCTACCCTTCTGCCCTTCTTCTGCCCTTCTACCCTTCTCCCCTTCTTCTGCCCTTTCCTACCCTTCTACCCTTCTTCTGCCTTCTTCTGCCCTTCTTCTACCCTTCTCACACCCTTCTACCCTTCTTCTGCCCTTCTACCCTTCTTCTACCCTTCTCACACCCTTCTACCCTTCTTCTGCCCTTCTACCCTTCTCTGCCCTTCTTCTGCCCTTTCCTACCCTTCTACCCTTCTTCTGCCCTTTTACCCTTCTTCTGCCCTTCTTCTGCCCTTTCCTACCCTTCTGCCCTTCTTCTGCCCTTCTTCTACCCTTCTACCCTTCTCATACCCTTATACCCTTCTCATACCCTTCTACCCTTCTTCTACCCTTCTCACACCCTTCTACCCTTCTTCTGCCCTTCTACCCTTCTTCTGCCCTTCTTCTGCCCTTTCCTACCCTTCTACCCTTCTGCCCTTCTACCCTTCTTCTGCCCTTTCCTACCCTTCTGCCCTTCTTCTGCCCTTCTACCCTTCTTCTGCCCTTCTGCCCTTTCCTACCCTTCTACCCTTCTTCTGCCCTTCTCATACCCTTCTACCCTTCTCATACCCTTCTACCCTTCTTATGCCCTTCTACCCTTCTTCTACCCTTCTACCCTTCTCATACCCTTCTACCCTTCTTATGCCCTTCTACCTTCTTCTACCCTTCTCACACCCTTCTACACTTCTTCTGCCATTCTACCCTTCTTCTACCCTTCTACCCTTCTCATACCCTTCTGCCCTTCTTCTGCCCTTCTACACTTCTCATACCCTTCTACCCTTCTTCTGCCCATCTACCCTTCTTCTAACCTTCTTCTACACTTCTACCCTTCTTCCACCCACTTCCACGTTGCGTGCCTTCTGTTGGCACGATCAGTGGGGGAAGGGGGTATCTCCGTCTGTTGGCCTTGCGGTCGCTACGGGGGGGGGGGGGGGGGGGGGGGGGGGGGGGGGGGGGGGGGGGGGGGGGGAGGGAGGCATGAACTGCGGATGAATTCGAGTAAGACACGGTTCAAGCCGTCTGCTTTTTCCTCCTCACCGTGGAATATACAGCCAGAGTTATGTGTCTAGCCTCTGCCACCATTCTCGCCCAGAAGTATGCCACCAGCACCGACTGTCTTTAGAGGGAGATGAGGCGCCTTCCATCCGGTCTACATGGCATTCATCTCAAGAAGGGCCAGACAGAAAACTGTAAGCCGAATCGCCATGTTGACGTTGTGTGGTCGAGCAGTCAGTGTTTCCGTTGGCCTTCTCCTCCCCCTGATGTATTGGGGGAGCCTACTGCTCCTCCCTCTGATGTCTGGGGGGAGCCTACTGTTCCTCCCTCTGATGTCTTGGGGGAGCCTACTGTTCCTCCCACTGATGTCTTGGGGGAGCCAACTGTTCCTCCCTCTGATGTCTTGGGGGAGCCTACTGTTCCTCCCTCTGATGTCTTGGGGGAGCCTACTGTTCCTCCCTCTGATGTCTTGGGGGAGCCTACTGTTCCTCCCTCTGATGTCTTGGGGGAGCCTACTGTTCCTCCCACTGATGTCTTGGGGGAGCCTACTGTTCCTCCCACTGATGTCTTGGGGGAGCCTACTGCTCCTCCCACTGATGTCTTGGGGGAGCCTACTGTTCCTCACCTGATGTCTTGGGGGAGCCTACTGCTCCTCCCACTGATGTCTTGGGGGAGCCTACTGTTCCTCCCTCTGATGTCTTGGGGGAGCCTACTGTTCCTCCCTCTGATGTCTTGGGGGAGCCTACTGTTCCTCACGCTGATGTCTTGGGGGAGCCTACTGTTCCTCCCTCTGATGTCTTGGGGGAGCCTACTGTTCCTCCTCTGATGTCTTGGAGGAGCCTACTGTTCCTCCCTCTGATGTCTTGGGGAGCCTACTGTTCCTCCCTCTGATGTCTTGGGGGAGCCTACTGCTCCTCCCTCTGATGTCTTGGGGGAGCCTACTGTTCCTCACGCTGATGTCTTGGGGGAGCCTACTGCTCTTCTCCCTGATGTTTTGGGTGAGCCTACTGCTCCTAGCCTTGATGTCTTGGGGGAGCCTACTGCTACGCTGTGGAGATGCCCAAGAGAAGCCCGGACCCATGACGGACGGAGGCATGGCAGGATTAACAGCAGGGGCGCGAGGAGGACCCTCCTTCTGTTGGCCTGGTGGTCGTTACATGGCGGAACTTTTCTTCTCATGTTAGTCGTTGAGGTCACAGTGACTATATATCACCTGAAGGAACACAGAGGCGGTTAAAGACAATTAAAACAAGATGCAAAGCATATAAACGTACTCCCAGTTTATCCTGAATACGCGTGAGATATTCCATGAAGAGGAAAAACCGTCTTGGACTGGTGTAACCGTTAGTAATGGCTATTCTGGTAAACATCGGCCATCGCCTGTGACCTATAATGAACATACTTACAAATTTTCAGAAAGATCGGCCAAGAACTTTCTGAGATTTTCCATAAAGAAGAAAACCATTATGGGCCGTTAGTAATGGCTATAATGGTAAACTAAAACATCGGGCATCATCCGTGACCCATAATGAACATACCTACAAATTTTCAGAAATATCGGACAAGTACTTTCTGAGATATTCTATAAAGAAGAAAAACCGTTACAGGCCGTTACAGCCGTTAGTAACGGCTTATAACGATAAACTAAAACATCGGGCATCATCCGTAACCCATAATGAACATACATGCAAAGTTTCAGAAAGATCGGCCAAGTACTTTCTGAGATATTCTATAAAGAAGAAAAACCGTTACAGGCCGTTACAGCCGTTAGTAACGGCTATAACGGGGTAAACTAAAACATCGGGCATCATCCGTGACCCATAATGAACATACCTGCTAATTTTCACAAAGATCGGCCAAGTACTTTCTGAGATATTCCATGGATAAGAAAAAAGCGTTACAGGCCGTTACAGCTGTTAGTAACGGCTATAACGGTAAACTAATACATCGGGCATCATTCATGACCCATAATAAACATACCTACAAATTTTCTGAAAGATCGGCCCAGTAGTTTTGTCTGGAGCGAGTGGAACACATTTTTGACCACGGACACACGGACACACAGACACACAGACAGACAGATAGACAGACAGACAGACAGACAGACACAACACACACACACACACACACAGACAGCATTTCTTCGTTCCCATTCTAAAGTACTCCCTGTTCTATAAGAACTGGGAGTACAAAAACGGTATTCAAAATCAACGAAAAAAGCTACACAAAAGAAGAGAGAATTAACCGCATACACGTGCCACTCCCTGCCCCCGCTCCCCCTCCCTTCCCACACACAGAGAGAAACACCCAGCACCCACACATATACACACAAGAGTAACAAGGTGGGGGGAGGAGGGGAGGGGGGGGGGGAGTGCAGATCAGAGACAAATCCATCGGGATTTCAGAAGTGCGTTTTCATGAAATCGCGACATTACAAAACTGCTCCGAATTTAGTCGTGAAGATCTGTCTCTGCCTCAGTCTGTCTGTCTGCGTGATTGTATGTCTGTCTGTCTGTCTGTCTGTCTGTCTGTTCTTCTTCTCTCTCTCTCTCTCTCTAATCACACACACACACACACACACACACACACACACACTCACTCACTCTCTCACTCACTCACCACTCACACCACACCACACACACACACACACACACACACACGCACGCACGCACGCACGCACGCACGCACGCACGCACGCACACACACACACACACACACACACACACACTCATGCCCACACATACGCTATCAGTATAACGATAATGGTCTCATTAACTCTCAACTATAGCTCAGAGTTTAGTAATATTTCTCATTAACTGTCAACTCTATCTCCCAGAGTCCAGTCATATTTCTTATTAACTGTCAGCTCTATATCAGAGTTTGGCAATATATCTCATTAATTGTCAACACTATCTCAGGGTCCGCTTGTATTTCTCATTAACTGTCAACTCTATCTCTCAGAGTCCGGTCATATTTCTCATTAACTGTCAACTGTATCTCTCAGAGTCTGGTCATATTTCTCATTAACTGTCAACTCTATCTCTCAGAGTCTGGTCATATTTCTCATTAACTGTCAACTCTGTCTCTCAGAGTCCGATAATATTTCTCATTAACTGTCAACTCTATCTCTCAGATCTGGTCATATTTCTCATTAACTGTCAACTCTATCTCTCAGAGTCTGGTAATA
>CM065741.1:52086869-52109369 GCA_033310375.1 Conus canariensis | reverse complement strand
CTTTCAAAACATATTTCTCTCACTCATTCTATGATTTGAGAACGGGGTGGGGAGGGGAAGGGGTCATTCTCGGCATCTGCCTATTTTAACTCCCCGGGAGTCAAAATGGTACAAGCCGAAAATGACCCCTCCCCCCTCCCCCTTTATTCCTTGAGATTTTATAGTGTTAGATTTTCAGAGTGCTGGATGGAAGTTGCTTTGTAAAGCATCACTAATACAAGTTTCAAAACATTTTTCTCTAAATAATTCTATAATTTGAAAATGGAGCTGTGAGAGGAGGGGGGGGGGGTGTCATTCTCCCCGGGAGTTAAAATGGTACAGTCCAAATATGACACCCCCCCCCCCCCCCCCCATTCTGTGCACGTGGCTCCTCGGGAGTTAAAATGGTACTGGCCGAAATCCCCCCCCCCCCCCCCCCCCCTCCCTTATTCAGATTATTTCAGATTTTCTTTTCCTGGGTGAAATTCGCATTGTAAGGCAGTACTAATACAACTTTCAAAACATATTTCTCTCACTCATTCTATGATTTGAAAACGACGGTGGGGAGGGGAGGGGGTCATTCTGGGCACGTCAACCACATGCACGTATACAAACACACTTATGCACACAAGCATGCACGAAACACACACACACACACACACACACACACACACACACACACACACACACACACACACACACACACACACACATGCGTGCGCACTCACATTTGCAGACTTTTTTTTTTAGTGGTATAACACAGAGTGCATGTTGCTGAATACCCATTATATTATTATATTGGGTATTTATATAGCGCCTATCCCCGGTCACAGACCAAGCTCTAAGCGCTTTACAATAAACACACTACCTCACTCACTCATGAAAACAGGTATTTGAATTGCTGTGAAGATTTGTCATAATGGCAGCACCAAACTTCGCTGCAAATTCGAATAAAATCGGTTCAGAAGTGGTCAAGCTAGAAGGCCTAGTATCTTAGGCGCTGGCTGGCCGTGTCACCCGCTGAAGTGCTAACTGGTCAGGTTAGATTGCCTTTGCTACAGCAAGCATTACAGAGATTTGACGAAAATCGATTGAAAAAGGACTGAACTATAAGGCCCAGTGCCCTGCAGAACGGATGCTGGATGCCCAGGTCATCCACTAAAAGGACGCTAACTTTCAAGTCACGTTGGCATAGTCACACCACTTCTCAAAGCAAAATTGAATTGAATCAGTTGAGAAACAGTTGAGTTATAAGATCCGTGTCATGTTTAACACACTCAGACACACACACATCTGCATTGTAATTTTCTTCATCATGGTTGTTGCCGTGCTAGAATGAAAGGAGGGTAGTGACTTCCCATCTCCTAAGCCTGTTATCCTTCGTAAGATTTATATAAAAGACAGGTATGAGAGGGGGGGGGGGGGGGGGGGGGGGGCGGACACACAGACAGAGACGGAGACAATCGGACAGACAGACAAATAGACCACCAGATAGACAGAGAGAGAGAGAGAGAGAGAGGAGAGAGAGAGAGAGAGAGAGAGAGAGAGAGAAAGGGAGAGGGAAAGAGAGAGAGAGGGAGACAGGCAGACAGGCAGTCAGAGAGAGGGGGAGGGAGGGAGGGAGGGATCGAGGGAGGGGGTGTATATTAAATGTTTATGTCTCATATCGTGACTAACACATAAAACTGAATGTTTTGGGGTGGGGGAGTTAATCTAAAGCAGCTAGATTGTAATAGATCTAGTTGCAAAGTGAGACGACTGCCGGCGGAAATCTATACAAATCTTAAATAAATATTAGCTAACCGCCAAGACAAACGTGGACAAACGAGTCACAAGACAAAACACGACGCGTTTCGACCTCTTAGGTCTTCTTCGGGCAAGACAAAAACAAATAGGACAACGAAAATGAACGAGTTTGTCACTTAGCTCTGATCTCGTCTGCGCAAGGTAGGCAGGCGTTGAATGAAAACGAGGCTGTTAGAAGGGAGACAATGTGTAAGTCAAGGTAGCAATGATGATAATTATATTACTGATAGTTATACTAATAAAGGTCAAAATATTGAAATAATAAATGAAGACAGGACTACTAGCACCTTTGGTGATAAGACAGTAGCAGTTGTAGTATGGGAGAAAGGAGAGTGGATTAGAAGATTCTTAAACAGCATGGTTGCCGTGGCAACAGTCTTTGCTCAGACCTTCCATCCATCCATTAAATTGACCTACACCATTTCACAGTCAGTTAACTTCCTGGACATTACTATTTCCCTCAAAGATGGACTGATTAAAGCCTTAGTCTTCTATAAATCCACTAATGCGCACTCATACCTGGACTACATATCTTCCCACCACCAATCCACTAAAGACAGCATTCCATATTCGATTCTGAATTCCTTCGCCTACGCAGACTCTGCTCCAGTGAAGAAGATTTCACTGTACAAGCAGTCAACCTGTCTGATTTTTTCACCAACCGTGGCTACTCCAGTGCCATCACCAATGATGCTCTCAGCCGCACTGCAGCGAAATCCAGAACATCTACTCTGGAAACTAAACCTCCCAAAGAGACAGACAGACCCACTGCCTGCCTTCTCTTCCATCTTCACAATCTGCCCATCTGCAGGATCCTGAAGTCTAACTGGCACATAGTAGAAAGTCATAAACCTGCCTTTGAGACCAAACCAATGATCACTTTCAAACGTGACAAAAACCTCAAAGACCTACTGGTGCGCTCTAAGCTGAACAAAATCTCCACAACTAAGCCACCAGGTACTTTCCCCTGCTCCAAGCCCAGGTACCTTCCCCTGCTCCTTTCCACTTAATATATCCTTACAATATTACTTAAAACAATTCTTACTGTATCACTATCATCATATTATTATTACCATTACTGTTATCATCATCACCATCATTACATCCTTACACGAATACTGATGTCATTGTTATTATTACCATTATTATCATTTTTCCATTATACTTATAATCATTATATCCTATTTTCACTAATCCCACTGCCAGCATTAATTGTAGAATTAAAATAGTAGCGATACTTAGATACGATAACTTATAAGAGAGAGAGAGAGAGAGAGAGAGAGAGAGAGAGAGAGAGAGAGAGAGAGAATTGTGTATAGGTGTGAATATGTTGCCCCTCCCCTCCCCCAGTTAGTATGTAAACCCATCCCCTTCTTCCCTCCACCCTCATAGCATCTACACCATAAAGTAACATGTATCTATCCACCACTGCAATTTCAGCCCATAATATCCTCCAACAACCACATACTACCATATCCACGATACTCAGTGTAGAGGCTGACTCGTAACTGGTGATCACAGGTTGCGGTTCGAAACTTGCGGGCGTTCGTCAGGGATTTTCCCGAGTAAATTAGTTCTGACTCATTTCTAAGTCTTCGAATAGACTATAACGATTCCGTTGTGACGCCGCTAATATCTTGCACACGTAAAATCATCACAACTTTCGAAGTAGCCGTTTGGCGTGTATGGAGACACTACACACAATGCACTGCGTAAGATAAAAAAAAAAAGATGAGAGTAAGAATGAGTGAGATATTGACTGGATGACACGGAATCGACTGAATGAAGGCCGTGCAGCTCTTCATCGACTCCAGGTGGCAGCTTTGTTAAACGATGTTGATGATAATCAAAGGTGGATGTAAGGCATGAGTTGTACAAGAATGCGATATAAGTATTATCATTATATTATTTATTAATTTACTCGCAATATTACACTATTCCTTCTTTCACTACACTCTCTTTTCATCATCTTGTTTATTCAATATTGTCACGTCTTTTCTCATCTGTTCTTATTCAAATTCTCTCAAGAGCTTCTTTCCACTTCCTTTCCTGTTCATATGTTGTGTAGATGTTTGTAACTATGTGGAAAAACACACTCACCCACATCCGCACACACACACACACACACACACACACACACACACACACACACACACACACACACACACACACACATTTATTTCTATTTTTTATTTGATTTTATTTACTTATTTAATCAGTATACCTTTTGTTACAACTTCATAACTGTTACTAATGTTTATATGTACTACTATCATTAATATACTTAATATTCTTTACGATATTTCTGACAATCATGTTTACCATTTTTCGACCAGCAGCCGTGGCGAAGTGGATAGCGTCGCGGATTCCTGGCTGGGAGGTCGTGGGTTCGAATCTCATCAGAGTCATGTGGGTTTTTCTGCCCCGACCGGCTCCTACCCAGAGTTAAGTTTGCTGCGGACTCAGTTGGGGAGACTGAGACCACACAGTCGAGTTTCATCCACTTAATGGATGCGTTTCTGAGAGTGTTGCTCAAATTTCCTGACCAACACTGCAGGTACCTGTATCTCTCGGGCGTGGTTGACGCCGGGATATATTATGAAAGGAAAGCGTAGAGTACAGCCCTGTCATGTAGTCTCAGACCGAAATGGAAATCCGTAGCATCATCTTAATCATCCTCATTCTCATCGATCACAAAAAAAAAAAAAAAAGTCTCAAATTCTGTGGCCCTTCATGCCCTGCTCTCATGGTGACCTCATTTTCGATGTCCTCTCCACGTCTGTGGCCTTGGTTTGGTTCCGTCGGGGTCACCGGTATCGGCGAGTCTATGGGAGCTGTCGCTGGGCGGACGTGGTGGCGCCCTCCGGAGGGAGAGCTCACTCACGCTGGCTCCGCGACTAAGCAATTATTGTCGTCAGTAGGGGGCTTAGTAGGTGGTGTCCTGCGTATGTTAGATCAGAACAGGCGCCATTGAACACCATCGAAGTGACTCGGCAGCAGTGCAGTGTCTCCCCGGTGGGTTGCCTCTTGACGACTTGACATTGACTGCTCCCTGTGCATTGCCGGTGCCGGGTCTGCGGCGGGGCCGACCGGGCTGTGGCTGTGGACGGGGTGTCGGAATGAGCGGCGTGGGTGCACTACCTCTGAGTGGTGCAAAAAAAAAAAAAAGTTTACCATTTTTCCAGCCTCCTATAGCATCACTATCATTACTGCATGGTTACAATCCCAATTATTAAAAAACTATGAATATACATATAATTATTAATATACATATAATTATTAATATACCTGTTAGATTCCATCCTTCCCATAATTTATACCTTCTATCTCTTTTCTGTTCTTCCTGTCCTCCGCTCTCCCTCCTGCCCTTGGTTTTTGTTGTATTTGTTGTTGTTGTTGTTGTTGTTGTTGTTGTTGTTGTGTGTGTGTGGTGTTTAATCCCTTTAGTGTTAGTATTAATACCCTAAGTATCATTACTATTATTGAAATTGTTGATTTTTTTGTTATTGTTTCGATTTATTTATACTATTATCTTATTATTTTTCAATTATTTATTTATTATAATTTTTTTTCTTTACAATTTATGTTTCATTTATTTATTTATTTTTCTTGAATTTATTTATTATGATTATTATGAAAATGTATTTTCTAAATATACTTCTGTATCATGCTTTTATTAGCTTTACCTTGACACTAGTTGTTAGCAGCATCATCAGTAATACTATTGTTAGTGTTGATCTTACCACCACTGGCACTGACATCCCCATCGCCACTAAGATTGTTGCCACGGCAACCATTCTGTTTACGAATCCTCTAACCCACTCTCCTAACTCCCATACTACAACTGCTACTGCCATATTATCACCAAAGGTGCTAGTAGTCCTGTCTTCATTTATTATTTCAATATTTTGACCTTTATTAGTATTCCTATCAGTAATATAATTATCATCATTGCTACCTTGACTTACACAATGTCTCCTTTCCAACAGCCTCGTTTTCATTCAACGCCTACCTTGTGCAGAGCTAAGTGACAAACTCGTTCATTTTCGTTGTCCTATTTGTTTGTGTCTTGCCTAAAGAAGACCTAAGAGGTCGAAACGCGTCGTGTTTTGTCTTGTGACTCGTTTGTCCACGTTTGTCTTGGCGGTTCGCTAATATTTATTTAGATTGTTGTAGGCTGGAAAGAGAGGAAATTTTATAAGACTTTCCGGCACAAAGACAGGCCACAAAGAACGCGTCACAAAAGCAGAAAAAAACATGTCGGGCAGGAAATAAGGATAAAGGTAACCAGTAAAAGAAGAGAGGGAAAAGGGAAAATTATTTGTGCCACAAGATGGGATTACACATTTTATTGAAACAACTCACGGCATCCCCAAGGAGGAGGGGTAGGGGTGGGGTGGGGGGCATTGACACCAACGTTTTGTCATGACTCAGTCCTGAGGGGTAGAGCAACACTTTAAAAAGGCACCTCCAGTCATCTTGTATTTAAACGTAATTTGATGTAACCTGCGTAATTTTGTGTGAAATTATGTGATTTAGTTTCGTGTGACGTGGTTTTATATAATTTAAATCGATCAGTCACGATTTGACTGATTTGGCTAGTTGAAATGTAACATAAAAAAGTAATGTCATGCTGTGCAAATTATAAAATGTAAGGCGGTGATGTAGTGTCATGCTGTGTAAATTATAAAATGTAAGACGATGCAGTACCACTGTCGATTGACAGGTCGCGGACATGGGCGGGGCCTGCTCTAACGAAGTGTCGGTGGCAGATCCGAACCTGATCATCGATGTGGAAAAAGTGCTGGCTGACTCTACCTGGGAACTCTTCAAAATTTCCTGTGGAAAGTTAGTATGATTCATAAGAACAACAGCAACAAAACAACAACAACAACAACAACAACAAAAATGACACCACTACCACCACCACCACCACCACCACCCTATGACAGCCCCTCCACTTTATTTTGCAAAACAGTGATGGCAATATGATGACCACAGTGATGACTGGAGCCACGAACACTGCAGCAGCGGCAGCGTTGGCACCGTGTTTTCGATACCATTAACAGCAAAAGCAATAGTAGAAAAAATTGGATTGAAAAACACACCGTAGAGGCAGTGATTAATTTCGACAACGCAAGGACGAAAAGAGCGGTATTGTGTGTGTGTGTGTGTGTGTGTGTGTGTGTGTGTGTGTGTGTGTGTGTGTGTGGGTGGTGGGGGGGGGGGGGGGGGGGGGGGGGAGGACCACTCTTCCGACAAGAAAGTAAAGGGAAGGAGGAGGAAGGTCACTCCTCCAGCAATGAAGGAAAGGGGAGAGGGGGGGGAGGTGGGGTGGTGGTGGTGGTAGAAGTCCAGTCCTCCCTCTAAAAAGGACGGAAAAGTATGTAGGGGTAAGAAGACAATTCCTCCATCAAGAAGGAAAGGGAGGTGTGTGCGGGGACGGGGGGGGGGGGTTGCGGGGGGGGGGGGGGGAGAACCTCCATCAAGGAGGGAAGGGAGGTGGGGGGGGGGGGAAGAAGACCATTCCTCCATCAAGGAGAGAAGGGAGGTGGGGGGGGGGGGGAGAAGACCATTCCTCCATCAAGGAGGGAAGGGAGGTGGGGGGGGGGGGAGAACCTCCATCAAGGAGAGAAGGGAGGTGGGGGGAGGGGGGAGGGGAGAAGACCATTCCTCCATCAAGGAGGGAAGGGAGGTGGGGGGGGGAAGAAGACCATTCCTCCATCAAGGAGGGAAGGGAGGCGGGGGTGGGAGGGGAAGAAGACCATTCCTCCATCAAGGAGGGAAGGGAGGTGGGGGGGGGGAGAAGACCATTCCTCCATCAAGGAGGGAAGGGAGGCGGGGGTGGGAGGGGAAGAAGACCATTCCTCCATCAAGGAGGGAAGGGAGGTGGGGGGGAAAGAAGACCATTCCTCCATCAAAGAGAGAAGGGAGGTGCGGGGACGGGAAGAAGACCATTCCTCCATCAAGGAGGGAAGGGAGGTGGAGGGGGGAAGAAGACCATTCCTCCATCAATGAGGAAAGGGAGGTGGGGGGGGGGAGAAGACCATTCCTCCATCAAGGAGGGAAGGGAGGTGGGGGGGGGAGAAGACCATTCCTCCAACAAGGAGGGAAGGGAGGTGGGGGGGGGGGGGAAGAAGACCATTCCTCCATCAAGGAGAGAAGGGAGGCGGGGTGGGGGGAGAAGACCATTCCTCCATCAAGGAGGGAAGGGAGGAGGGGGGGGGACAACCTCCATCAAGGAGAGAAGGGAGGTGGGGGGAGGGGGGGAGGGGAGAAGACCATTCCTCCATCAAGGAGGGAAGGGAGGTGGGGGGAAAGAAGACCATTCCTCCATCAAGGAGGGAAGGGAGGGGGGGGGAAGAAGACCATTCCTCCATCAAGGAGGGAAGGGAGGCGGGGGAGGGAAGAAGACTATTCCTCCATCAAGGAGGGAAGGGAGGGGGGGGAAGAAGACCATTCCTCCATCAAGGAGGGAAGGAGGTGGGGGGGGAGAGAAGACCATTCCTCCATCAAGGAGGGAAGGGAGGTGTGGGGGGGGGAGGAAGAAGACCATTCCTGCATCAAGGGGAAGGGAGGTGGGGGGAGGGGGGAAGAAGACCATTCCTCCATCACGGAGGGAAGGGAGGTGGAGGGGGGAAGAAGACCATTCCTCCATCAAGGAGGGAAGGGAGGTGGGGAGGAGGGACGAAGACCATTCCTCCATCAAGGAGGGAAGGGAGGTGGGGGGGGGGGGAAGAAGACCATTCCTCCATCAAGGAGGGAAGGGAGGTCGGGGAAGGGAAGAAGACCGTTCCTCCATCAATGAGGGAATGGGGGTGGTCGAATGGAAGAAGACCATTCCTCCATCAATGAGGGAAGGGAGGTGGGGGAGGGGTGAAGTGGAGAAGACCATACCTCCATCAATGAGGGAAGGGAGATGGGGGGAAGAAGACCATTTCTCTATCAAGGAGGGAAGGGAGGTGGGGAGGAGGGGAAGAAGACCATTCCTCCATCAATGAGGGAAGGGAGTTGGAGGGTGTGTGTGAAGAAGACCATTCCTCCATCAAGGAGGGAAGGGAGTTGGGGGGGGGGGAAGAAGTCCATTTTTCCATCAAGGAGGGAAGGGAGGTGGGTGGAAGAAGACTATTCCTCCATCAAGGAGGGAAGGCAGGTGGGGGGGGGGGGGGCGTTAGAAGACCATTCAACCATCAATGAGAGAAGGGAGATTGGGGGGGGGGGGAAGAAGACCATTCCTCCAACAAGGAGGGAAGGGAGGGGGGAAAGAAGACCATTCCTCCATCAATGAGGGAAGGGAGTGGGGGGTGGGGGAGAAGACCATTGCTCCATCAAGGAGGGAAGGGAGGGGGGGGGGAAGAAGACCATTCCTCCATCAATGAGGGAAGGGAGGTGGGGCAGGGAGAACCTCCATCAAGGAGAGAAGGGAGTGGGGGGGGGAGGGGAGAAGACCATTCCTCCAGCAAGGAAGGAAGGGAGGTGGAGGGGGGAAGAAGACTATTCCTCCATCAAGGAGGGAAGGGAGGTGTGGGGAGGGAAGAAGACCATTCCTCCATCAAGGAAGGAAGGGAGGTGGACGGGTGAAGAAGACCATTCCTCCATCAAGGAGGGAAGGGAGGTGGGGGGAGGAAGAAGACCATTCCTCCATCAAGGAAGGAAGGGAGGTGGAGGGGGGAAGAAGACCATTCCCATCAAGGAGGGAAGGGAGGTGGGGGGGGAAGAAGACCATTCCTCCATCAAGGAGGGAAGGGGTGGGGGGGGGAAGAAGACCATTCCTCCATCAAGGAGAGAAGGGAGGTGGGGGGGGGGAAGAAGACCATTCCTCCATCAAGGAGGGAAGGGAGGGGGGGGGGGAAGAAGACCATTCCTCCATCAAGGAGGGAAGGGAGGTGGGGGGGAGCCCATCAGGAGGGAAGGGAGGGGAGAAGACCATTCCTCCATCAAGGAGGAAGGGAGGGTGGGGGGGGAAGAAGACCATTCCTCCATCAATGGAGGGAAGGGAGTGGGTGGGGAGGGAGGAAGGACATTCCTCCATCAAGGAGGAAGGAGGTGGGGTGGGGAGGGGAAGAAGACCATTCCTCCATCAAGGAGGGAAGGGAGGTGGAGGGGGGAAGAAGACATTCCTCCATCAAGGAGGGAGGGGGTGGGGGGGAAGAAGACCATTCCTCCATCAAGGAGGAAGGGAGGTGGAGGGGGGAAGAAGACCATTCCTCCATCAAGGAGGGAAGGGAGGTGGGGGGGGAAGAAGACCATTCCTCCATCAAGGAGGGAAGGGAGGTGGGGGGGGGAAGAAGACCATTCCTCCATCAAGGAAGGGGAGGGGGGGGGGGGGGAAGAGAGACCATTCCTCCATCAATGAGGGAAGGGAGGTGGGGGGGGGGAAGAAGACCATTCCTCCATCAAGGAGGAAGGGAGGTGGGGGGGGAAGAAGACCATTCCTCCATCAAGGAGGGAAGGGAGGTGGGGGGAGGGAAGAAGACCATTCCTCCATCAAGAGGAAGGAGGTGGGGGGAGAGAAGACCATTCCTCCATCAAGGAGGGAAGGGAGGTGGGGGGGAGAAGAGACCATTCCTCCATCAAGGAGGGAAGGGAGGTGGGGGGGGGGGAAGAAGACCATTCCTCCATCAAGGAGGGAAGGGAGGTGGGGAGGGGGAAGAAGACCATTCCTCCATCAAGGAGGGAAGGGAGGTGGGGGGGAAGAAGACATTCCTCCATCAAGGAGGGAAGGGGTGGAGGAGGGAAGAAGACCATTCCTCCATCAAGGAGGAAGGGAGACAGCTGGGGGGGGGTGGGGGGGGGAAGAAGACCATTCCTCCATCAAGGAGGGAAGGGAGGTGGGGAGGGGAGGAAGAAGACCATTCCTCCATCAAGAGGGAAGGGAGGTGGAGGGGGGAGAAGAAGACCATTCCTCCATCAAGGAGGGAAGGGAGGTGGGGGGAGAGGGAAGAAGACCATTCCTCCATCAAGAGGGAAGGAGGTGGGGGAGGGGAAGAAGACCATTCCTCCATCAAGGAGGAAGGAGGTGGGGGGGGAAGAAGACCATTCCTCCATCAAGGAGGGAAGGAGGTGGGGGGGGAAGAAGACCATTCCTCCATCAAGGAGGGAAGGAGGTGGGGGGGAAGAAGACCATTCCTCCATCAAGGGGGGAAGGGGGGGGGGAAGAAGACCATTCCTCCATCAATGAGGAAGGAGGTAGGGGGGGAAGAAGACCATTCCTCCATCAAGGAGGGAAGGGAGGGGGGGGGAAGAAGACCATTCCTCCATCAAGGAGGGAAGGGAGGTGGGGGAGGGGAGAAGACCCCCTTCCTCCATCAGGAGGAAGGGAGTGGAAGAAGAAGACCATTCCTCCATCAAGGAGGGAAGGGAGGTGGGGGGGGGGGGAGAAGACCATTCTCCATCAAGGAGGGAAGGGAGGTGGGGGGAGGGGAAGAAGACCATTCCTCCATAAGGAGGGAAGGGAGGTGGGGGGTGAGAAGACCATTCTCCATCAAGGAGGGAAGGAGGTGGGGGGGGGGGGGAAGAAGACCACTCCATCAAGGAGGAAGGGGGAGGGAAGGGGAAGAAGACCACTTCCTCCATCAAGGAGGGAAGGGAGGTGGGGGAGAGAAGACCATTCCTCCATAAGGAGGAAGAAAGAGGTGGGGGGGGGGAAGAAAACCATTCCTCCATCAAGGAGGAAGGGAGGTGGGTGGAGAAGACCATCTCCATCAAGGAGGAAGGCAGGTGGGGGGTGGAAAAGACCATTCCTCCATCAAGAGAGGAAGGGGTAGGGGAGGAAAGACCATTCCTCCATAAGGAAAGGAGAAGGGGGGGGGGAAAGAAGACCATTCTCCATAAAGAAAGGAAAGGAGGGGGAGGGAAGAAGGAAGACCATTCCTCCATAAAGGAGGGAACAGGTGGGGGAGGGAAGAAGACCATTCCTCCATAAAGAAAGGAAAGAGGGGGGGGAAGGAAGACCATTCCTCCATAAGGAAGGAACAGAGGGGGAGGGAAGGAGAATCCATAGAAGAAAGGGGGAAGACCATTCCTCCATAAAGAAAGGAAAGGGGGCAGGGAAAGAAGACCATTCTCCATAAAGAAGGGAAAGAGGGGGAGGGGGAAAGAAGACCATCCTCCAATAGAAGGAACAGGGGAAGGGAAGAAGACCACTCCTCCATAAGAAAGGAAAAGGTAGGGAGAGAAGACCTCTCCTCCATAAAGAAGGAAAGGTGGGGAGGGATAGAAGTACCATTCTCCTAAAGAAAGGAACAGGGGAGGGAAAGAAGACCATCCTCCATAAAGAAAGGGAACAGAGGGGAGGGAAAGAAGACCACTCCTCCATAAAGAAGGAACAGGGAGGAGGGAAAAGAAGACCATTCCTCATAAGAGAAAGAACAGAGGGGAGGGGAAAAACCATTCTCCTAAAGAAAGGAAAAGGGGGAGGGAAAGAAGACCATTCCTCCATAAAGAAAGGAACAGAGGGGAGGGAAAGAAGACCATTCCTCCATAAAGAAAGGAACAGAGGGGAGGGAAAGAAGACCTTCCTCCATAAAGAAAGGAACAGAGGGGAGGGAAAGAAGACCATTCCTCCATAAAGAAAGGAACAGAGGGGAGGGAAAGAAGACCATTCCTCCATAAAGAAAGGAACAGAGGGGAGGGAAAGAAGACCATTCATCCATAAAGAAAGGAACAGAGGGGAGGGAAAGAAGACCATTCCTCCATAAAGAAAGGAACAGAGGGGAGGGAAAGAAGACCACTCCTCCATAAAAAAAGGAACAGAGGGGAGGGAAAGAAGACCATTCCTGCATAAAGAAAGGAACAGAGGGTAGGGAAAGAAGACCATTCCTCCATAAAGAAAGGAACAGAGGGAAGGGAAAGAAGACCATTCCTCCATAAAGAAAGGAACAGAGGGGAGGGAAAGAAGACCATTCCTCCATAAAGAAAGGAACAGAGGGGAGGGAAAGAAGACCCTTCCTCCATAAAGAAAGGAACAGAGGGGAGGGAAAGAAGACTCTTCCTCCATAAAGAAAGGAACAGAGGGGAGGGAAAGAAGACCCTTCCTCCATAAAGAAAGGAACAGAGGGGAGGGAAAGAAGACCATTCCTCCATAAAGAAAGGAACAGAGGGGAGGGAAAGAAGACCATTCCTCCATAAAGAAAGGAACAGAGGGGAGGGAAAGAAGACCATTCCTCCATAAAGAAAGGAACAGAGGGGAGGGAAAGAAGACCACTCCTCCATAAAGAAAGGAACAGAGGGTAGGGAAAGAAGACCACTCCCCCATAAAGAAAGGAACAGAGGGGAGGGAAAGAAGATCGCTGCCTCTAACAAGGAAAGGATGGAGAGTAGGGGGAAGAAGACCACTGCTTTAACGAGAAAGGAAAGAAGACAGGTGGGGGAGGGGGGGGGGTAAGAAGACCACATCTCGTACAAAGAGAAATGAAATGGGAAAGGGAAAAGGGGGGGGGGGGGGGGGGGGCGGGCAAGAAAACCACCCTTCCAACAAAGGAGGAAAGGAGGTGAGGGGGGAAGAAGACCACTCCTCAACATGAAAGAAAGGATGGCGGGGGGGGGGGGGGGGGGGGACGGGAAGACACTCTTCAGGGCTTTGACAGGATCCAGACCTAACAGGACTGTAAACAAGACTGGAAAAAATAAAGACAATCTTGTCTTAAACCCCTATCCAGGGTTGGTTGGTGTGTTTGTTGAATTGTTTTTCATAAAAGTTCGGAGGGGGAGAGAGGTCGGAGTTGAAAAAGCACCGCCCTGGCACCTGCAACCCACAGGGATCCCTCCTTCTCCATATTGTCACTGTTCTCTTCCTGTTCCTTGTTCTCATCCTACTGTTTGTCAAGGGAGCGAGACCTCTCACAAAGGGCCTTAAGCGCTTTAGAGGAAAGGAATGCCGCACGTGGTGGAGAAATAGGTGATGGGCTGATTAGCAGTATTCTCTCACCTAGCGCATACAGTCGAACTGTGTCAAGAAGGTTGAAGTGGTCAGGCAATTGTCACGTGACAGATGGCACTTAAGGCAGTGAGGACCCTCCCGAGTTCGAACCGTCCCGATAGCGAAAGGGAGGGAAATGTAACTACTAGGACCTCGGAGCATCGAGTAGGCGCTAAATACTCAGTCAGCTGATGTTGCTTTGTAAACAGAACTTGAAGAGCAGGAGTCTTGGGCTTGTTCAGATGGTATTGCCATAGGGCACTGTGTGGATACTTTGTCAGGCTAGTTGAATGCGTGTGGACGTTGTCGTACCTTTCTCTAGGATAATTACTGTGTTAAAGTGGCTCCTGGAATCAGCGGGAATTTTTGATGTCCATTTGGAGCGAAGTGGCTGTTTCCTAAGCAATTAGGTAGGGATGTGTGTAAATGCTGATGTGTGGAAGAACGTAGCGAAAGGGGAATTCAGTGTACTTGTGAACAAGGTGGTGGAGAAACAACATGGACAAGGGCATGTCCCAAAAGGAAATCTTTTGTGTCCATCCCTGTATAAACTGAGGGAGAAGAACGTGCCAGGGGAGAGGAGAAGAACACCACGAGGGAGAGAAGAACGGAGGAGACAGGGGAGAGAAGAGTGAGCAGGACAGAGTAGGGTCGAAAGAAACGTGGTCTGGGAGAAAGAAGTAACAGCAAGGTCTTAGGTGTAATAGACAAGCTGAGATAGAAAGACTGAGTTTGAACCACAAGATGGGTGAAAGAGACAAAGAAGAAGATTTCTACGTCGAGTTCCCAGAGACGACCACGAAGACCCAGTTCTGAAACCTGGGGCCAGCCAACCAAGGGCATCACCATCACCCAGTGCTGAAGAAAACTGGAAGTGACTTGTTAAAGAACTGAGGCGTGAGGTGAAAGTGTGTGTGTGTGTGTGTGTGTGTGTGTGTGTGTGTGTGTGTGTGTGTGTGTGTGTGTGTGTGTGTGTGTGCGCGTGTAAAGCTGGCCAGGTAAGAAGCCGTTTTATTATAACCCGGGATTAGGAAGTATTGATCTATTATGTTTTGATTCTTCCATTTTGTCGAACTGGATTTTTCATGTGTAATTATAAGTAGCATAGAAATTGTATTTCCTGTTCTCAGTCGTGTTAGGACAGAAACGAATGCGTGACATCCCATTCCCAGAGAGAGGTGAATGTTTTGTGGGCGCATGAGTGTGCATATGCGTGTATGTGTGCAGAGATATTCTTGGTGTGTTAAGCCTGACTAATACTACATCAGCTTAGTGCGCTTAAGCAATACCATCACGATTTCCCCGTCCTGGACACCATTACTGTGACTGTTCTTACTCTTAACGCTCTCACTGCTTGGAGCATTCCCCTCTTGTTCCATCTCTTCTTCCTCCTTTGATCTTTAGGACTGTCGTGTGTGGCAGGTTTGAGAGGAAGTTCCTGAAGAGGAAGAACTACCAGGTCGAGGTGCCCATGCAGTACTACCACTTTGAGGAGGTGGAATGCCAGATGACAGGCAGGACCCGACGACCTCAGGGGGCCACTGGACTGGGCACAGAGAAAGGCTTGGTACGGGGGGGGGGGGGGGGGGGGGGTCGAAGCGAATAGATATAAGGGTGGTGATGGGGGGGGGGATGGGGGTTGCAGAACTGTCAACCATCACGCTTTCGGCGGAATGTATTATGCTCAAACGCGCATCATTCTGCTCTTCCGCTTGACGTAAAAGATTTCTGCTCGCGAAAAAGAAAGTTTGTTTACTCGAAGAGTTTGCACACATGCCGTTTGTATAGCCAAAGAGCTGTTTAGAAACTTACTTCCGTTTTGGCTTCTTCCGCCGCCATCTTGTCGAAACGACTTGAAGGACCAGTGAACCCTGAGACAGAAAAGAAGAAAACGACATTAGAACAGAAACATGTGGAAATCCAGGCTGCTTTCTGCCGTCTTGATGGGAGTACTGGTGATGCCAGTCAGCAGTTTGGCCTGTGGAAGTGATCAGCCTGGTCAGGAAGAACCTCACAGATTGTCGTTCTTCCTTGAGTAAAGACACTACAGTGGCACTGATGGTTCTGAACTGCAAAAATGAGCCACGTCATAAGATGAAGCTTAGTGGCAGTGTGCTTCAAACATGTAAAAGAGCAACAATGTGTTGGCCAAGGAAGTGACTCGATGAAAGCATCTGACAAAAGGATAGCAAATAAAGTTTGGGTTCGTTTTGTTTTGGGTGCGATAGCATAATATTGTAATCAATCCTCTCAACTGTCATAAGTCTTTCTCAGTTTTCAACAATATTCCTTTCAAGTCTCGTCGGAGGTTGGCAGCTCTGGGGCTCGAAAAGAAACGTATTTCTTGATTGGTGTTAGCTTGTCTTTGGTGCAGGCGCGCGTGCAGGCATATGTGTTTCAGTATTGTTTTGTGTGTGTGTGTGTGTGTGTGTGTGTGTGTGTGTGTGTGTGTGTGTGTGCGCGCGCGCGCGCGGCGCGCGTGCGTGCGTGCGTGCGTACGTGCGTGCGCGCGCGCGCGCGCGTGTGTGTGTGTGTGTGTGTGTGTGTGAGGTCGTTGATGATATTTGAGTGGGTGGGTGGGTGTACGTGCATGTTGTTGTCAGTGTGTATGTGTGTTTGCTTTTGTTCATATGGCATTTATATGTTGGAGTATTTTGCTGTCCTTTAAAGCCTGTGTTTCACAATAATTGTAATGTTATGTAGTCTACTCAGGTAGCTCTCTCTCTCTCTCTCTCTCACACACACACACACACACACACACACACACACACACACACACACACACACACAGAGTGAGATCTATCTATCTTTCTATATGTAAATTATTCGTAATTATATTTTTAAACCAGTCGTGGGAGAAACAAATGCAGGCTAAGAATTCCTTCGTCATCACAATTGTGATTTGGTAAAGATTGAAAAAAAAAAACCAGAAAAAGGGAGATAACGAAAACAGGAATGAAAAATTAGGGCATTAAATTATGAACTTAAATCTTTCACCAGCAGCAATTGAAGAGCATCGTAGTCCATCCCTAGACAGGAACCTTGCATGTCGCCTACTCAGAGGCCTTTCGTCCTCTCCTTTGGAATCATCAATACGACACAGCTGACTGCTTGTCTCGGTGCTCCCTTAGCATCAAATGGAGATACATCACAGTCTATAACTCTGTGGTATTCTCACCAACGAGGATTCAAAAACAGAATCCAACGCCACCGCACAGCAGCCGGTGAAGGATAGAAAAGTAAAATACGAAGGAAACACTGTCAAGAAATAGTTGCTAAAAAAACTAACACCATTTTGTAAAAAGAATTAAATTTAGGGGGGAATTTGTGAACCTAGACTTAAGGATCTATTGAACGACACAACGCAGGTCAAAAGGGGTCAACAGTCCGAGTGGTCAGCTGAGGATTGCGCGGAGCACCCTTTGCTTGGATCTCTTAGAGCTTCAATCTCCATCTGATTGACCAAACAAAAATATGTTGTACAAGTTGCTAGGTGTGTGGGGAAAGGGGTGAGGGTGGGGGTGGGTGTGGGTGGGTGGGTGGGGGGGGGGGGGGGCGTCGGGACAAATGCTGTATGCACCGTCCAATCCTTTCAATACTGTTTGTTCCCCTCCCTACTCCTCCTCGCACGCTCCTCCCTCACCATCATGCTTTTTCTTTTGTTTTTGTTTTTCTCACAGACTAACAGCCTTCCCAACGGCGGGACTTCCGGCCAAGTTCCGGCGCCACAGGTGAGCCACCTGGCGGGAAAGGGTCTGGCTCATGGCGACCAGACCTCGCCGGGCCAGATCGGCCTGCAGACAGAGTTCAACAATGACACAGGCGAGAAGCAGACCTACACCTTCCAGTTCGAGAAGGTTCGGACGGCGTCCGTGGAGGTGAGCTACCAGAAGGGCTACTCCTGGGGCGTCAAGGCCAACTTCACCGTGGGCCTGCCCAAAGTGCTGGGAGACGGCTCTGTCGGAATGGAGGTGGACAAGCATTTGGAGGTGCGTGTGTGGGTCGGGTTTTGGTTGTTGGTGAGTTTGATCGTACTATACATGCATCTGATCCCCCTTATTCTTCTGTATCTGATCCCCCTTTTTCTTCTGTATTTCTCTTTTTTTCTGTTCTCCATTTCTATCCGTCTCGCTCTGTCTGTCTGTCTGTCTGTCTGTCTGTCTGTCTGTCTGTCTGTCTGTCTGTCTGTCTCTCTGTTTCTGTTTGTGTGTCATTGTTTGTCTCTTTGTCTGTCTCTTTGTCTGTCTTACTCACTGTTTTTTCTCTCTCATTCTTTGTATCTCCCACCGTCTCATTTTTATCCTGTTTATCGTTGTTTTTGTGTCTGTCTCTCTTCCTGAATCTCCCAGCTCTCTGTCTCTCTGTCCGTCTCTCTCACCTTCTCTGTGTATCCACACACACACACACACACACACACACACACACACACACACGCGCGCGCGCGCGCGCACGCACACACGCACGCACGCACGCATGAACGCACACACACACATTAAAAATGAACATTGATAAAGCAATAGCATGGAAGATATCTGCGCATAATATAATAATAATCGCGAACGCTGAAGAAACAGTTGGTAATGGAGGGACCCACTCCATGAGAACAGTACACACAATATCAGATTTTTTAGAGTGCCTGGTTGGCCTGTCGGTTGACATGTCAGACTCTTGTTGTAAGGTCCGGAGTTCGAATCCCATATAAGGTAGCCCTGCTGTAAGAGAGCATCACTCAGCAGACTCATCTGCCCTCCTGGTCCTTCATGTAAGACTTTAAACCAGTATACCGTGCGTGGACTTTGTCTAACCAGTATACCGTGCGTGGACTTTGTCTTACCAGTATACCGTGCGTGGACTTTGTCTAACTAGTATACCGTTAGTGGACTTTGTCTATGAAATCTCTCGTGCACATTAAACTCCACTCCGCTTATTGGAGAACAGTATGCAGTGACGTATGTTGGATGGGTGACACGACATTGAAACATGTGCGTACCGGTAACGGGTGTGGACATCATTGTCACAGACAGATTGCAGCTACCATGACGGTGACTTAGGCAAAAATCTCACCCATAATAGCCTAAAGTTGTATCCGAGTCATGGGGAGAGAAGGGGGGAGGGGGTAGATTGTTCTTGTCATTAGTTGTCACGGTTTTCAGTGGATAACATATTTGTTTTCTGAAAAAAAAATGTAATTACGCGCTTTGACGTTCGTGAGCTTTCATAGAAAACAAGTCCTGACTGCTCGCTCGTGCAGGTAACCAAATCGACAGGAGAGAGGTTTGAGGAGTCGCTGAAGACCTCAGCTACCAGCGACATCGTGGTGTCAGCACGCAGCCGTTACATCGCCACCGTCACCATGGAGGAGAAGCTGCTGCTGGCCAACTTCAAGGTCAGGGCAGGACGCTGGGTCCAGGGTCACTCGTGCTTCCCATCTCTTCTGTCTGTCTGCTTCTCTCTGTTCTGTCTGTCTGCTTCTCTCTGTTCTGTCTGTCTGCTTCTCTCTGTTCTGTCTGTCTGCTTCCCATCTCTTCTGTCTGCTTCCCATCTCTTCTGTCTGTCTGCTTCTCTCTGGTCGGGCAGCTTTCTGTTCCGCATTCTTCTTGTTGTTCTGCTTCTTTGCTTTCTCTTTGATGTGCTTTCTGTTCTGCCTGCTTATCTGTGTTCTGTCTATCTGTTTCTCTTCTGTCTATCTGTTTCTCTTCTGTCTATCTGTTTCTGTTCGATGTCTCTATGATTCTCTGCATTTCGTCTCCTTTCTGTTCTGTTTCTTCTCTGTCCGGTTACCTCCTGTCTGCTAAGTTAGATTCATCTGTTGTTGTTGTTTGTGTCATTAAAAGAGCAGCTTTCTGAAGAGAACATGCACCGCAACAACAGCAAAACAGCAACAACAGCAAAACAGCAACAACAGCAACAACAATGTCAGACTCCCAGTCATGGAACGTGGACAAACAGCCAGTCACACAAAGAAAAGAAAATCCCTACTTTAAAATAACAACCCAACTTTGTACACTACGTACACACGAATTCTTTCTGTTTTGTTTCAAACAAATGATTAGTCGTATCTTTAAAACTAAATGCATTAACAGGTCCTCACAGACAAAAAAACAACAAAAAAAACACCTTGCATTTCAAAGTGTGCAGCTGCAGTGCCATAACACAAAACAATCGTTTCCAGAAACAACGGTTCCTGGTCCTCGCAGACCTACAACAATTCTCTCTCCGTTTCCAGTCTCTACGACCTCTCGTCGACTTACAAAACAAACCACAAACTACTGTGCCTGTGCCTTTCTCAACAAAAAGACTATAGCCCTAGACTAACCGGGGGAGAAAGATAGCCCTAGACTAACCGGGAGAGAAAGATAGCCCTACACTACCCGGGGGAGAAAGATAGTCCTACACTAACCGGGGGAGAAAGATAGCCCTACACTAACCGGGAGAGAACGATAGCCCTAGACTAACCGGGGGAGAAAGATAGCCCTAGACTAACCGGGGAGAAAGATAGCCCTACACTAACCAGGAGAGAAAGATAGCCCTACACTAACTGGGGGAGAAAGCTAGCCCTACACTAACCGGGAGAGAAAGATAGCCCTATATTAACCGGGAGAGAAAGATAGCCCTACACTACCCGGGGGAGAAAAATAGCCGTACACTAACCGGGGGAGAAAGATAGCCCTACACTAACCGAGAGAGAACGATAGCCCTAGACTAACCGGGGGAGAAAGATAGCACTACACTAACCGGGGGAGAAAGATAGCCCCACACTAACCGGGAGAGAACGATAGCCCTACACTAACCGGGGGAGAACGATAGCCCTAGACTAACCGGGGAGAAAGATAGCCCTACACTAACCGGGAGAGAAAGATAGCCCTACACTAAACGGGGGAGAACGATAGCCCTACACTAACCGGGAGAGAAAGATAGCCCTACACTAACCGGGAGAGAAAGATAGCCCTACACTAAGCGGGGGAGAGATATAGCCCTACACTAACTGGGAGAGAAAAATAGCCCTACACTAACCAGGAGAGAAAGATAGCCCGACACTAACCGGGGGAGAAAGATAGCCCTACACCAACCGGGAGAGAACGATAGCCCTAGACTAACCGGGAGAGAAAGATAGCCCTACACTAACCGGGGGAGAAAGCCCTACACTAACCAGGAGAGAAAGATAGCCCTACACTAACCGGGGGAGAAAGATAGCCCTACACTAACCGGGAGAGAAAGATAGCCCTACACTAACCAGGGGAGAAAGATAGCCCTACACTACCCAGGGGAGAAAGATAGCCATACACTACCCGGGGGAGAAAGATAGCCCTACACTAACCGGGAGAGAAAGATAGCCCTAGACTAACCGGGGGAGAAAGATAGCCATACACTAACCGGGAGAGAACGATAGCCTTAGACTAACCGGGGAGAACAATAGCCCTAGACTAACCGGGGGAGAAAGATAGCCCTAGACTAACCGGGGGAGAACGATAGCCCTACACTAACCGGGAGAGAAAGATAACCCTACACTAACAGGGAGAGAAAGATAGCCCTACACTACCTAGGGGAGAAAGATAGCCCTACACTAACCGGGGGAGAAAGATAGCCCTACACTAACCGGCGGAGAAAGATAGCCCTACACTAACCGGGAGAGAAAGATAGCCTAGACTAACCGGGAGAGAAAGACAGCCCTACACTAACCGGGGGAGAAAGATAGCCCTGGACTAACCGTGAGAGAAAGATAGCCCTACACTAACCGGGTGAGAAAGATAGCCCTATACTAACCGTGAGAGAAAGATAGCCCTACACTAACCGGGTGAGAAAGATAGCCCTATACTAACCGGGAGAGAAAGATAGCCCTACACGAACCAGGGGAGAGAGATAGCCCTACACTACCCAGGGGAGAAAGATAGCCATACACTACCCAGGGGAGAAAGATAGCCCTACACTAACCGGGAGAGAAAGATAGCCCTAGACTAACCGGGGGAGAAAGATAGCCCTACACTAACCGGGAGACGACGATAGCCTTAGACTAACCGGGGGGAGAACGATAGCCTACACTATTCGGGGGAGAAAGGTAACCCTACACTAACCGGGGGAGAAAGATAGCCCTACACTAACCGGGAGAGAAAAGATAGCCCTACACTAACCGGGGGAGAAAGATAGTCCTACACTAACCGGGAGAGAAAGATAGCCCTACACTGCCCGGGGTAGAAAGATAGCCCTACACTAAACGGGAGGAGAACGATAGCCCTACACTAACCGGGGGAGAAAGATAGCCCTACACTAACCGGGGGAGAATGATAGCCCTAGACTAACCGGGAGAGAAAGATAGCCCTAGGCTAACCGGGGGAGAAACATAGCCCTACACTAACCGGGAGAGAAAGATAGCCCTACACTTACCGGGGGAGAAAGATAGCCCTACACTAACCGGGGGAGAAAGATAACCCTACACTAACCGGGGGAGAAAGATAGCCCTAGACTAACGGGGGAGAAAGATAGCCCTACACTAACTGGGAGAGAAGATAGCCCTTCACTAACTGGGGGAGAAAGATAGCCCTACACTAACCGGGAGAGAAAGATAGCCCTACACTACCCGGGGGAGAAAGATAGCCCTAGACTAACCGGGGGGAGAAGATAGCCCTACACTAACCGGGGGAGAAAGATAGTCCTACACTAACCGTGTGAGAACGATAACCCTACACTATCCAGGAGAGAAAGATGGCCCTAGACTATCCGGTGGAGAAAGATAGCCCTACACTAACTGGGGGAGAAAGATAGCCCTACACTAACCGGGGGAGAAAGATAGCCCTAAA
>CM065741.1:52039369-52084369 GCA_033310375.1 Conus canariensis | reverse complement strand
CTTTCTCTCCATTGTGAGAGCAACCATTGCCATTCTTCCCTACCTCTCCACTTAGCACTTCTCTCCCCTTCATCCTCCAAAGATGAAAACAAATAGCAAGATGAATGAATGAAGATAGGGAGGAGTGGAAGGAAGTATTGCCGAACGAACGAATAAGATCATGTTGGAAGACTTTCGCGAGTTTGCTACTGTTCAACAAAACCGAGAAAACGAATTGTAAACGACATTGGAGGTCACATGGATGTCAACAGTTACGCTTCCGATAACTGACAAATAGAATTATGAAATGAATAATAGGGTGAATGGGTGAATGGAGGGAAATTTGAATGGATGGTAGGAGGGAAGGATAAATGGAGGGGGTTGAGGGAAGAATGGATGGATGGATAGAGAGAAGGTTGAATGGATGGACGAAGGGAAGGATGAAGGATGGATGGCAGGAAGGGTGGATTGATGGATAAAGAGAGGGATGAATGGATGGGGATGGGGAAGGTGGTTGGAGAAGGATGAATGAAAATCGGATAGAAGGTTCAATGGATGGGCAGAAAAATGAATTGAAGGACGGAGTGAAGGATAAAGAATTGATAAAGAGAAGATTGAATGGTTAGATGGATAGAAGGTTGGATGGATGGATAGAAGATTGAATGGATGGATGGATGGATAGAAGGTTGGATGGATGGAAAAGAAAGGACGAATGGATGGATGGAGAGAGGGGTGAATCATTGGACGGGGAAGGACAAGTGGACGTGAGCTGGGGGGAGGGGGAGATGAATGGATGGATGGATAGAAGGTTGAATGGATGGATGAAGGGAAGGAGGAATGATCAATAGTTCACTGTCAGAATGACTGATTAAAGTACACACACAGGAATGATCGATGAATTCATTGATAGAATGGCTGATTAAAGTGCACACATACCCGTGTTACAAACAAAAATGTAGGTTAAAAACTTGATTGATTGATTATCAGGTTGGTGAAGTGCTGTTATAATTCAGTTAGCGTGATCGAAGTAGAGACCGGTTTGTTGATTAAATCCATTGATCAGTCGACTGGCTGATCGCCGATTGACCACACGACAGACTGACTGCATGAAAGGCTGACTGATATCGAAATCGATTGATTGATTTTGATTGGCCGGTGTATTTCTGAGATTGATTTGATGGAATGATTGATTAATTGTTGACAGACAGTGGTGGAGATGATGGAATGGTTGATTAATTGCTGACAGACAGTGGTGGAGATGATGGAGTGGTTGGTTAATTGCTGACAGTGATGGAGATGATGGAGTGGTTGATTAATTGCTGACAGTGGTGGAGATGATGGAGTGGTTGGTTAATTGCTGACAGTGCTGCAGATGATGGAATGGTTGGTTAATTGCTGACAGTGGTGGAGATGATGGAGTGGTTGGTTAATTGCTGACAGTGGTGGAGATGATGGAGTGGTTGGTTAAATTGCTGACAGTGGTGGAGATGATGGAGTGGTTGGTTAATTGCTGACAGACAGTGGTGGAGATGACGATGCCGGCGGGGAAGGCTCCCATCTACATCAAGAACCTGAAGACAGGAGAGAAAGAATTCGTCAGAACCATCTGTTGTCTCCCCAGAATCTTCAAGAAGTTCAAGGTGCGTGTAAATGTCTGTCTGTCAGTTTTGTGATTGCGCCCTTTTAAAATTCACACTCAGGCAAGCTAGCGTCTGTTTGTACAGATCAGTGATTTCAGCGAGCTTATTTGTGAGTCATCCTGCGTCTGTTTGTACAGATCAGTGATCTCCGCGAGCCTATTTGTGAGTCATCCTTCGTCTGTTTGTAGAAATCAGTGATCTCCGCGAGCTCATATATGAGTCATCCTGCGTCTGTTTGTACAGATCAGTGTTCTCCGCGAGCTTATTTATGAGTCATCCTGCGTCTGTTTGTAGAGATCAGTGATCTCCGCGAGCTTATTTATGAGTCATCCTGCGTCTGTTTGTAGAGATCAGTGATCAGTTCTGCTAACACAAGGTCATGGTCCTATTTCAGCAGTTCTGCTAACACAAGGTCATGGTCCTATTTCAGCAGTTCTGCTAACACAAGGTCATGGTCCTATTTCAGCAGTTCTGCTAACACAAGGTCATGGTCCTATTTCAGCAGTTCTGCTCACACAAGGTCATGGTCCTATTTCAGCAGTTCTGCTAACACAAGGTCATGGTCCTATTTCAGCAGTTCTGCTAACACAAGGTCATGGTCCTATTTCAGCAGTTCTGCTAACACAAGGTCATGGTCCTATATCAGCAGTTCTGCTAACACAAGGTCATGGTCCTATTTCAGCAGTTCTGCTAACACAAGGTCATGGTCCTGCTTTTCTTAGCAGACTGGAAGTTGTATTCAGGTGTTCTGTGTGATGCTTCTGTTCTCTCTAGTAGTACCAGACACTCTGTTGGCAGTCTTAAGATGTCGCAAGATCTGAAATGTGAAAAAAAAAATCATTTACCTCTCCTCTGACGATGAATCATGCACAGATCAGATTTTTGTTGTTTTTTTAATACGGTCGTCTGCTTCTCTCAAAAAGCACGAACGTTATTTGTTGCAGATCTGCTACTCGTTTTTGCAAACGAATACCAGTGGTCAATATTTAGACATGTAAATACAACGGGATGATATGTAGGAAGATAACTACTCTAGAAGTGCTAAGAATGTATTCTACAACGTCAAAGATTATTAGAGATCTTTTTTGTCATTTGTGACATATTTCTCATTCCATGCGGGCACAAGTTAAAGTTAACTTATTTGCACTGTGTTCTTTGCAATATCAATTATATCTGTTCAAAAAATCTCACGGTGAAATGTCCATACGTCCGAAATCAAAGATGCTTAATCCATGTACCTGCCTACATCGTTAATAACACTGTGCACAATTGAACCACTGTGGGGAACATACCTCACCGACTACATGTATCAGGAAATCAGTTGTGTGTCATGGGAAAAGAATGCTTAATACAACTAAAATGTTCTTGATTATTCAGAAAACCTCTCTCCTCACGCTCGAAGTCAGATTGACAAACTTCAAATCAATTCATGAAAAAAGAACAGACTCATACCACATGGCCTTGTATTCATCCAGAACCTGACAATCATATTTTAGAGCCATTACGTGGAATTGGTATGAACCAAAAAGGGCAATATAGCAGAAGTGAATTCCAGTCCTAAGGCCAGAAAATATTTAGAGACAGGACCAGTCTCATCTGTGAAATTGTTTAACATACTTTTTCTCCATGTTGGCTCTGATTGACTTTTATATTTACGTCATGCATTACCCTGCCCATTTATACGTACATACTATTGTCATTTTTTATTTCAAGTTTTATTTATTTATTGTTATTATTATCTTTTTTGCTATTTCTGATTTCTGTTGTTTTTTTTTTTTAGTTGAACAACAGAATTTCAAAAAGTACAAACCGACTTTAAATGAAAGCAGCAAAGCTCACCTGAACTTGCTGTTTGTCTTTTGAATGTCTATTTGATTCTCGCATCCGCTCCCCCCTCCTCCTCTGTCTCTTTGTCTGTCTGTTTGTCTGTCTGTCTGTCTGTCTGTCTGTCTGTCTGTCTCTCTCTCTCTCTCTCTCTCTCTCTCTCTCTCTCTCTCTCTCTCTCGCTTGTTTGCTCGCCTTCTAATTTGCTCCTTGTGTGTGTGTCTATCTTTTTGTCTGCTCTCTGTATGTGAAATGTGTCTCTACAACATTTTCAAGCTTTCCGGACTCTGCGCGGATTAACACTGTTGTGTAGGTGGCGGATTAACACTGTTGTGTAGGTGGCGGATTAACACTGTTGTGTAGGTGAGTGTCTGTCTATCTGGTTATTTACCTGCTTGTTTATCTGCAGCTCTGTGTTTATCTGCAGATCTGACAGTCGTTTGTGGTTATCTGCCCACAGGTTGTGTCCATGATACTCTTTTTGTGTTTGGTGTGCTGCAGCATTATAAGAACGGGGAGGCATGAGGGGGTGAGAAGGTGTCAAGAGGTTTCCGTCGTCCCCTTCCCCCCTGCCCCCCTCTCCATCGAAAGGATGTATAGAAGTATAGTGAATAGATACCTGTCATCTGCCAGCAGAAGCATCCAATGCATCCAGTGCCCCTCATGAACGTATTTGCTTCAGCGGAAGTTCCCGCCACTCCCCGCTTCCTCACTTTTACAACATCTGTGCTTTTCGTACACCCTCTTCCACCCCCCCCCCCCCCCATCAGCTGTTTTACAGCATCTGCTCTTCTTACACCCCTTCCCACCCCCCATCCCATCAGCTGTTTTACAGCATCTACACCCCTTCCCACCCACCCCCAACCCATCAACTGTTTTACAGCATCTGCACCCTACCCACCCACCCCCCATCCCATCAGCTGTTTTACAGCATCTACACCCCTTCCCACCCACCCCCAACCCATCAGCTGTTTTACAGCATCTGCACCCCTTCCCACCCACCCCCCATCCCATCAGCTGTTTTACAGCATCTGCACCCCTCCCCCCCCCCATCCCATCAGCTGTTTTACAGCATCTACACCTTCCCACCCACCACCAACCCATCAGCTGCTTTACAGCATCTACACCCCTTCCCACCCACCCCCATCCCATCAGCTGTTTTACAGCATCTACACCCCTTCCCACCCACCCCCCATCCCATCAGCTGTTTTACAGCATCTGCACCCCTTCCCACCCACCCCCCATCCCATCAGCTGTTTTACAGCATCTGCACCCCTTCCCACCCACCCCCCATCCCATCAGCTGTTTTACAGCATCTGCACCCATTCCCACCCACCCCCATCCCATCAGCTGTTTTACAGCATCTACACCCCTTCCCTCCCCCACCCCCATCAGCTGTTTTACAGCATCTGCGCCTGGTGTCCGAACCCATCCCTACTTTGACATTTCCGTCATTGTTGCTAGGTCTCTGCACCCTGACCTTAGTGTGTCACTGTTACTAGGTCTCCGCACCCTGACCTTAGTGTGTCATTGTTACTGTGTCTCTGCACCCTGACCTTAGCGTGTCATTGTTACTAGGTCTATGCACCCTGACCTTAGTGTGTCATTGTTACTAGGTCTATGCACCCTGACCTTAGTGTGTCATTGTTACTAGGTCTATGCACCCTGACCTTAGTGTGTCATTGTTACTAGGTCTCTGCACCCTGACCTTAGTGTGTCATTGTTACTAGGTCTATGCACCCTGACCTTAGTGTGTCATTGTTACTAGGTCTCTGCACCCTGACCTTAGTATGTCATTGTTACTAGGTCTCTGCACCTTGACCTGTCACTGTTACTAGGTCTCTGCACCCTGACCTTAGTGTGTCATTGTTACTAGGTCTCCGCACCCTGACCTTAGTGTGTCATTGTTACTAGGTCTCTGCACCCTGACCTTAGTGTGTCATTGTTACTAGGTCTCTGCACCCTGACCTGTCACTGTTACTAGGTCTCTGCACCCTGACCTTAGTGTGTCATTGTTACTAGGTCTCCGCACCCTGACCTTAGTGTGTCATTGTTACTATGTCTCTGCACCCTGACCTTAGTGTGTCATTGTTACTATGTCTCTGCAATCTGATCTTAGTGTGTCATTGTTACTGTGTCTCTGCACCCTGACCTTAGTGTGTCATTGTTACTAGGTCTCTGCACCCTGACCTTAGTGTGTCATTGTTACTAGGTCTCTGCACCCTGACCTTAGTGTGTCATTGTTACTAGGTGTCTGCCCCTGACCTTAGTGTGTCATTGTTACTAGGTCTCTGCCCCTGACCTTAGTGTGTCATTGTTACTAGGTCTCTGCACCCTGGCCTTAGTGTGTCATTGTTACTATGTCTCTGCACCCTGACCTTAGTGTGTCATTGTTACTAGGTCTCTGCACCCTGACCTTAGTGTGTCATTGTTACTAGGGCTCTGCACCCTGACCTTAGTGTGTCACTGTTAATAGGTCTCTGCACCCTGACCTTAGTGTGTCATTGTTACTAGGTCTCTGCACCCTGACCTTAGTGTGTCACTGTTAATAGGTCTCTGCACCCTGACCTTAGTGTGTCATTGTTACTAGGTCTCTGCACCCTGACCTTAGTGTGTCATTGTTACTAGGTCTCTGCACCCTGACCTTAGTGTGTCATTGTTACTAGGTCTCTGCACCCTGACCTTAGTGTGTCATTGTTACTAGGTCTCTGCACCCTGACCTTAGCGTGTCATTGTTACTGTGTCTCTGCCCCTGACCTTAGTGTGTCATTGTTACTAGGTCTCTGCACCCTGACCTTAGTGTGTCATTGTTACTAGGTCTCTGCCCCCTGACCTTAGTGTGTCATTGTTACTAGGTCTCTGCACCCTGACCTTAGTGTGTCATTGTTACTGTGTCTCTGCACCCTGACCTTAGTGTGTCATTGTTATTAGATGTCTGATCCCTGACCTTAGTGTGTCATTGTTACTAGGTCTCTGCACCCTGACCTTAGTGTGTCATTGTTACTAGATCTCTGCACCCTGACCTTAGCGTGTCGTTGTTACTAGGTCTCTGCACCCTGACCTTAGCGTGTCGTTGTTACTAGGTGTCTCCACCCTGAGCAGAGTGTGGAACCCTCCACACCACATCAATACTTGATCGGTGCTGGGGGAGTGTGTGGGTGTCGAAAATGTGTCTGTGGTAAACACGGGAAGTCTCGGCACTGACATGCTGTGGCATGTCCTATATTGGTTTGAGGACGTCCTGACACTGACTGTGACATGTCCTATATTGGTTTGACGACCTCCTGACACTGACTGTGGTATGTTCTATATTGGTTTGACGACCTCCTGACACTGACTGTGGCATGTTCTATATTGGTTTGACGACCTCCTGACACTGACTGTAGCATGTCCTATATTGGTTTGACGACCTCCTGACACTGACTGTGGCATGTTCTATATTGGTTTGACGACCTCCTGACACTGACTGTGGCATGTTCTATATTGGTTTGACGACCTCCTGACACTGACTGTGGCATGTTCTATATTGGTTTGACGACCTCCTGACACTGACTGTGGCATGTTCTATATTGGTTTGACGACCTCCTGACACTGACTGTGGCATGTTCTATATTGGTTTGACGACCTCCTGACACTGACTGTGGTATGTTCTATATTGGTTTGACGACCTCCTGACACTGACTGTGGCATGTCCTATATTGGTTTGAGGACCTGACACTGACTGTGGCATGTTCTATATTGGTTTGACGACCTCCTGACACTGACTGTGACATGTTCTATATTGGTTTGACGACCTCCTGACACTGACTGTGGCATGTCCTATATTGGTTTGACGACCTCCTGACACTGACTGTGGCATGTTCTATATTGGTTTGACGACCTCCTGACACTGACTTCGACATGTTCTGTATTGGTTTGACGACCTCCTGACACTGACTGTGGTATGTTTTTATATTGGTTTGAGGACCTCCTGACACTGACTGTGACATGTTCTATATTGGTTTGACCACTCATGACACTGACTGTGGCATGTTCTATATTGGTTTGACGACCTCCTCACACTGACTGTGGTATGTTCTATTTTGGTTTGACGACCTCCTGACACTGACTGTGGCATGTTCTATATTGGTTTGACGACCTCCTGACACTGACTGTGGCATGTTCTATATTGGTTTGACGACCTCCTGACACTGACTGTGGTATATGTATATTGGTTTGACGACCTCCTGACACTGACTGTGGCATGTTCTATATTGGTTTGACGACCTCCTGACACTGACTGTGGTATGTTCTATATTGGTTTGAGGACCTCCTGATACTGACTGTGGCATGTTCTATATTGATTTGACGACCTCCTGACACTGACTGTGGCATGTTCCATATTGGTTTGACGACCTCCTGACACTGACTGTGGCATGTTCTATATTGGTTTCAGGACCTCCTGACACTGACAGGCTGCGTCATCTTCTATATTGGTTTGACGACCTCCTGACACTGACTGTGGCATGTTCTATATTGGTTTGACGACCTCCTGACACTGACTGTGGCATGTTCTATATTGGTTTGACGACCTCCTGACACTGACTGTGGTATGTTCTATATTGGTTTGAGGACCTCCTGACACTGATTGTGGTATGTTCTATATTGGTTTGAGGACCTCCTGACACTGACTGTGGCATGTTCCATATTGGTTTGAGGACCTCCTGACACTGACTGTGACATGTTCCATATTGGTTGAGGACCTCCTGACACTGACATAGTCACGTTGTTTATGTTCATTTGGATACTTCCGGCACTGACACGCTGTGACATGTTCTGTGTTGTTTTGGAGACCTCCCAGCAATGACAGCTGTGACGTTCTCTCTCTCTGTCTCTCTCTGTCTCTGTCTCTCTCTTTCTCTCTGTGTGTGTGTGTGTGTGTGTGTGTGTGTGTGTGGTGTGTGTGTGTGTGTGTGTGTGTGTGTGCGTGCGTTTTACCTCACAGCAGTGACATGTTGTGACGTTTTCTATGTTGTTTTCTGTATTGTTTTTTGAAGTTATTGGTACTGGCACACTGTGACGTTTTTTTTGTGATGTTTGGGGGACCCTCGGGCACTGACTGTGACGTTCTCATTGTGTTGGAGACCTCTTGGTACTGACTCCCTATGACGTTTTCTGTATTGTGTTGGAGACCTATTGGTACTGACACCCTATGACGTTTTCTGTATTGTGTTGGAGACCTATTGGTACTGACACCCTATGACGTTTTCTGTATTGTGTTGGAGACCTATTGGTACTGACACCCTATGACGTTTTCTGTATTGTGTTGGAGACCTATTGGTACTGACACCCTATGGCGTATGCTGTATTGTCTTGGAGACCTCTTGGCACTGACAAACTATGACGTTTTCTGTATTGTGTTGGGGACCTGTTGGCACTGACACCCTATGAAGTTTTCTGTATTGTGTTGGAGACCTCTTGGCACTGTCACCCTATGACGTTTTCTGTATTGTGTTGGAGACCTGTTGGCACTGACACCCTATGAAGTTTTCTATATTGTTTTGGGGACCTATTGGCACTGACACCCTATGACGTTTTCTATATTGTTTTGGGAACCTATTGGTTCTGACACCCTATGACGTTTTCTATATTGTTTTGGGAACCTATTGGTTCTGACACCCTATGACGTTTTCTATATTGTTTTGGGAACCTATTGGTTCTGACACCCTATGACGTTTTCTGTGTTGTTTTCAGGACCTATTGGTACTGACCTACTGTGACGTTTTCTATATTGTTTTGGGAACCTATTGGTTCTGACACCCTATGACGTTTTCTGTGTTGTTTTTCAGGACCTATTGGTACTGACCTACTGTGACGTTTTCTATATTGTTTTGGGAACCTATTGGTTCTGACACCCTATGACGTTTTCTGTGTTGTTTTCAGGACCTATTGGTACTGACCTACTGTGACGTTTTCTGTGCTGTTTTCAGGACCTATGGTACTGACCCACTGTGACGTTTTCTGTGTTGTTTCGGGACTTGTTGGTACTGATGTGCTATGACCTTTTCTGCATTGTTTTAGAGACTTTCATGCACTGACACACTGTGACGTATTCTGCATTGTTTTGGCGACTTTCATGCACTGACACACTGTGACGTGTTCTGCATTGTTTTGGCGACTTTCATGCACTGACACACTGTGACGTGTTCTGCATTGTTTTGACGACTTTCATGCACTGACACACTGTGACGTGTTCTGCATTGTTTTGGCGACTTTCATGCTCTGACACACTGTGACGTATTCTGCATTGTTTTGGCGACTTTCATGCACTGACACACTGTGACGTATTCTGCATTGTTTTAGAGACTTTCATGCACTGACACACTGTGACGTATTCTGCATTGTTTTGGCGACTTTCATGCACTGACACACTGTGACATGTTCTGCATTGTTTTGGCGACTTTCATGCACTGACACCTCTGTGACGTGTTCTGCATTGTTTTGGCGACTTTCATGCACTGACACACTGTGACGTGTTCTGCATTGTTTTGGCGACTTTCATGCTCTGACACACTGTGACATGTTCTGCATTGTTTTGGCGACTTTCATGCACTGACACACTGTGACGTTTTCTGCATTGTTTTGGCGACTTTCATGCACTGACACACTGTGACGTTTTCTGTGTTGTTTTGGCGACTTTCATGCACTGACATACTGTGACGTTTTCTGTGTTGTTTTGGCGACTTTAATGCACTGACATACTGTGACGTTTTCTGTGTTGTTTTGGCGACTGTCATGCACTGACTAGCTATCACGTGTTGTGTGTTATTCTGGGGACCTATTGGTACTAAAATACACTGACGTTTTCTGTATTTTTATGCCTCCCTGCACTGACATGCGGTGACATTTCTCGTGTTGCTTTTGGAACCTCCCAGTATAGACATGCTTTGAAGGTTTCTGTGCTGTTTTGGGGACATGTCGACACTGATATTCTGTGACAGTGTCTATGTTGTTTTCCAGGATGTGACGTTTACTGTGTTTTGAGGACTTCCATGTACTGAAGCGCTGTGACGTTCATTTATTGATTTTGGGACCAGTCGACTTTGACCTGCTGTGACATGTTCTATGTTGTGTTTTAGAACGGCCAGCTCCGTTATGCTGCAACGCATTCTGTGCTTCTGTTTTTGACTTCCCCATACTGTCATTTTGTAACGTTTTCTGTGTTGTATTTCAGAACACTGTGACGTCTTGTGTGTGTTGTGGGGATCTCCCTGCCCTGACCTGCTATGCAGTTCCCTGTGGTGCCTGAGGGACATGTTAGTACTGACGTGGTGCTACGTTTTACATGCTGTTTGAAGGACATTTTGTGACTGCCATGAGTGACACTGACGTGTTGCTGCGTTTTATATGTTGTTTGAAGGACATTTTGTGACTGCCATGCTGTGACGTTGTCACTGCTGCTTTGGGTACTCATATGTTTGTTTTCTCTGTTGCTTTTGAGAAGTGTCGTTACTGACAAGTCGTAATTTTCTCTGTTGTGGGAGCTTTGGTTTCTAAAATGATTTGTTTTTCTCTGTTGCTTTTGAAGAGTGTCGTTACTGACAAGTCGTAATTTTCTCTGTTGTGGGAGCTTTGGTTTCTAAAATGATTTGTTTTTCTCTGTTGCTTTTGAAGAGTGTCGTTACTGACAAGTCGTAATTTTCTCTGTTGTGGGAGCTTTGGTTTCTAAAATGATTTGTTTTTCTCTGTTGCTTTTGAAGAGTGTCGTTACTGACAAGTCGTAATTTTCTCTGTTGTGGGAGCTTTGGTTTCTAAAATGATTTGTTTTTCTCTGTTGCTTTTGAAGAGTGTCGTTACTGACAAGTCGTAATTTTCTCTGTTGTGGGAGCTTTGGTTTCTAAAATGATTTGTTTTTCTCTGTTGCTTTTGAAGAGTGTCGTTACTGACAAGTCGTAATTTTCTCTGTTGTGGGAGCTTTGGGTTCTGAAATGATTTGTTTCTCTCTGTTGCTTTTGAAAAGTGTCGTTACTGACAAGTCGAGATTTTCTCTGTTCTGGGGCTTTGGTATTGACACGTCATGGCCTTGTCTGTGTTCAGAACGGCGTGGTGTCCCCTGTGACGTCATGCCCTTTTCTGTGTTCAGAACGGCGTAGTGACCCTGTGACGTCATGCCCTTGTCTGTGTTCAGAACGGCGTAGTGTCCCCTGTGACGTCATGCCTTTGTATGTGTTCAGAACGGCGTAGTGTCCCCTGTGACGTCATGCCCTTGTCTGTGTTCAGAACGGCGTAGTGTCCCCTGTGACGTCATGCCTTTGTATGTGTTCAGAACGGCGTAGTGTCCCCTGTGACGTCATGCCCTTGTCTGTGTTCAGAACGGCGTAGTGTCCCCTGTGAAGAACGAGGAGGGCAGGGACAGGAACGACGCCGTGCGCTTCACGGTGGAAGGCATCATAGACGGGGTGCAGCTGTCCACGCACAAGATTCACCTGCAGAGCTTTCCCCTGGACAGCCAGGCAGACACAGACCATGCAGAGAAGACAGTCTCCTCCAAGTCTGGCGCCGTGACAGAGAAGCTGATTGAAATGTAGCAGCGACTGAACTGGTGAGTGGAAGAATGTGCCAGACACCAGTAACAGTCTCTGATGAACTGTTGCAGCACCAGCACCACCAGAACGATAGAGGGGAGAGGACGAGTCGGTTTTACCAAAATCTACGTAGAACTAATACATGTAGGGATGGGGTGGGAGCGTACGTAGGCGGAAGGAGGGGTTGCAGATTTTGACTTCTTTTTCCCTTTTCCCTGTTCAACCATTTCTCCTTAGCCTGATGTCCCTCTTGCAATCGCCTGTTCTGTTCATATTTAATGAAATAGCATCTTGGTTCCCTATTGCAATCGCCTGTTCTGTTCATATCACTGAAATGGCATCTTGGTTCCCTCTTGCAATCGCCTGTTCTGTTCATATTCAATGAAATAGCATCTTGTTTCCTCTTACAATCGCCTGTTCTGTTCATATTCAATGAAATAGCATCTTGTGTCCCTCTTGCAATCGCCTGTTCTGTTCATATGCAATGAAATAGCATCTTGTGTCCCTCTTGCAATCGCCTGTTCTGTTCATATTCAATGAAATAGCATCTTGGTTCCCTCTTACAATCCCCTGTTCTGTTCATATTCAATGAAATGGCATCTTGGTTCCTCTTACAATCGCCTGTTCTGTTCATATTCAATGAAATGGCATCTTGGTTCCCTCTACAATCGCCTGTTCTGTTCATATTCAATGAAATGCATCTTGGGTTCCCTATTGCAATCGCCTGTTCTGTTCATATTCAATGAAATGGCATCTTGGTTCCTCTTACAATCGCCTGTTCTGTTCATATTCAATGAAATGGCATCTTGTTCCCTCTTGCAATCGCCTGTTCTGTTCATATTCAATGAAATGGCATCTTGGTTCCCTCTTCAATCGCCTGTTCTGTTCATATTCAATGAAATGGCATCTTGGTTCCCTCTTGCAATCGCCTGTTCTGTTCATATTCAATGAAATGGCATCTTGTTCCCTCTTACAATCGCCTGTTCTGTTCATATTCAATGAAATGGCATCTTGTTCCCTCTTGCAATCGCCTGTTCTGTTCATATTCAATGAAATGGCATCTTGGTTCCCTCTTGCAATCGCCTGTTCTGTTCATATTCAATGAAATGGCATCTTGGTTTCCTCTTACAATCCCTGTTCTGTTCATATTCAATGAAATGGCATCTTGGTTTCCTCTTACAATCCCCTGTTCTGTTCATATTCAATGAAATGGCATCTTGTTCCCTATTACAATCCCTGTTCTGTTCATATTCAATGAAATGGCATCTTGGTTCCTCTTACAATCGCCTGTTCTGTTCATATTCAATGAAATGGCATCTTGGTTCCTCTTACAATCCCCTGTTCTGTTCATATTCAATGAAATGGCATCTTGGTTCCCTCTTCTCCCTTGCGAGCCGGAATTGCTCAGTTGGTAGAGCGCCGGACTCGTAATCTTGGTGATCCCGGGGTTGCGGGTTCGATCCTCCGCCGGGGCGTTTCGATACAGGGGGATTTTTCCCTCGGAGTTAACATTGGTTCTGACTCCATTTCCCATACAGTCCTTCGAATGAGACTGTAAACCGATGTTCCGTGTGTGAACGCACGCATAACATCTTGCACACACGTAAAATCCTATCACCAACTTTCGGAAGAGTAGGCCAGTTTGGCCGTTGGTATTGATGACACGTTACACATAGCATGCACCCTGCGTGAGAAATGGAAAGAATGAAGGAAGTAAGGAAAATGAGTGATCGATATTGAACGATACTGACTGGACGACACGGGAAACGACTGAATGAAGCGACAGCTGGCAGCTCTTCAGTCGGCACTACCCAGGTAGGCAGCCCGTTGTGTAAACGAGTGTTGATTGTAAAGCGCTTAGAGCTTGGTCTCTAGCCGAGAATAGGCGCTATATAAGTATTCATTATTATTATTATTATTATTATTAATTATTATTCTTGTCTTCCTCTTCTTCCACCTTCTCGTCTCATCTTACCCCTCCTCCATTTTTTTCTCGTTTTTTTTTCCTTGGCTAATTTTGAAAGGCTCCCTCTGGGTTAGGTTTTAATGAATATAGCCTGTTTTGAAAGGCTCCCTCTGGGTTAGGTTTTAATGAATATAGCCTGTTTTGAAAGGCTCCCTCTGGGTTAGGTTTTAATTAATATAGCCTGTTTTGAAAGGCTCCCTCTGGGTTAGGTTTTAATGAATATAGACTGTTTTGAAAGGCTCCCTCTGGGTTGGGTTTTAATGAATATAGCCTGTTTTGAAAGGCTCCCTCTGGGTTAGGTTTTAATGAATATAGCCTGTTTTGAAAGGCTCCCTCTGGGTTAGGTTTTAATGAATATAGCCTGTATTGAAAGGCTCCCTCTGGGTTAGGTTTTAATGAATATAGCCTGTTTTGAAAGGCTCCCTCTGGGTTAGGTTTTCATGAATATAGCCTGTTTTGAAAGGCTCCCTCTGGGTTAGGTTTTAATGAATATAGCCTGTTTTGAAAGGCTCCCTCTGGGTTAGGTTTTAATGTATATAGCCTGTTTTGAAAGGCTCCCTCTGGGTTAGGTTTTAATGAATATAGCCTGTTTTGAAAGGCTCCCTCTGGGTTAGGTTTTAATGAATATAGCCTGTTTTGAAAGGCTCCCTCTGGGTTAGATTTTAATGAATATAGCCTGTTTTCAAAGGCTCCCTCTGGGTTAGGTTTTAATGAATATAGCCTGTTTTGAAAGGCTCCCTCTGGGTTAGGTTTTAATGAATATAGCCTGTTTTGAAACGTCCACTCTGGGTTAGGTTTTAATGAATATAGCCTGTTTTGAAAGGCTCACTCTGGGTTAGGTTTTAATGAATATAGCCTGTTTTGAAAGGCTCACTCTGGGTTAGGTTTTAATGAATATAGCCTGTTTTGAAAGGCTCACTCTGGGTTGGGTTTTAATGAATATAGCCTGTTTTGAAAGGCTCACTCTGGGTTGGGTTTTAATGAATATAGCCTGTTTTGATAGGCTCACTCTGGGTTGGGTTTTAATGAATATAGCCTGTTTTGAAAGGCTCACTCTGGGTTGGGTTTTAATGAATATAGCCTGTTTTGAAAGGCTCACTCTGGGTTAGGTTTTAATGAATATAGCCTGTTTTGAAAGGCTCACTCTGCGTTGGGTTTTAATGAATATAGCCTGTTTTGAAAGGCTCACTCTGGGTTGGGTTTTAATGAATATAGCCTGTTTTGAAAGGCTCACTCTGGGTTGGGTTTTAATGAATATAGCCTGTTTTGAAAGTTCCACTCTGGGATGGGTTTTAATGAATATAGCCTGTTTTGAAAGGCTCACTCTGGGTTAGGTTTTAATAAATATAGCCTGTTTTGAAAGGCTCACTCTGGGTTAGGTTTTAATGAATATAGCCTGTTTTGAAAGGCTCACTCTGGGTTAGGTTTTAATGAATATAGCCTGTTTTGAAAGGCTCACTCTGGGTTAGGTTTTAATGAATATAGCCTGTTTTGAAAGGCTCACTCTGGGTTGGGTTTTAATGAATATAGCCTGTTTTGAAAGGCTCACTCTGGGTTGGGTTTTAATGAATATAGCCTGTTTTGAAAGGCTCACTCTGGGTTAGGTTTTAATGAATATAGCCTGTTTTGAAAGGCTCACTCTGGGTTGGGTTTTAATGAATATAGCCCGTTTTGAAAGGCTCAATCTGGGTTAGGTTTTAATGAATATAGCCTGTTTTGAAAGGCTCACTCTGGGTTAGGTTTTAATGAATATAGCCTGTTTTGAAAGGCTCACTCTGGGTTAGGTTTTAATGAATATAGCCTGTTTTGAAAGGCTCACTCTGGGTTGGGTTTTAATGAATATAGCCTGTTTTGAAAGGTTCACTCTGGGTTAGGTTTTAATGAATATAGCCTGTTTTGAAAGGCTCACTCTGGGTTAGGTTTTAATGAATATAGCCTGTTTTGAAAGGCTCACTCTGGGTTAGGTTTTAATGAATATAGCCTGTTTTGAAAGGCTCACTCTGGGTTGGGTTTTAATGAATATAGCCTGTTTTGAAAAGCTCACTCTGGGTTAGGTTTTAATGAATATAGCCTGTTTTGAAAGGCTCACTCTGGGTTAGGTTTTAATGAATATAGCCTGTTTTGAAAGGCTCACTCTGGGTTAGGTTTTAATGAATAAGCCTGTTTTGAAAGGTCCACTCTGAGTTGGGTTTTAATGAATATAGCCTGTTTTTAAAGGTCCACTCTGGTTAGGTTTTAATGAATATAGCCTGTTTTGAAAGGCTCCCTCTGGGTTAGGTTTTAATGAATATAGCCTGTTTTGAAAGGTCCACTCTGGGTTGGGTTTTAATGAATATAGCCTGTTTTGAAAGGTCCACTCTGGGTTAGGTTTTAATGAATATAGCCTGTTTTGAAAGGCTCCCTCTGGGTTAGGTTTTAATGAATATAGCCTGTTTTGAAAGGCTCCCTCTGGGTTAGGTTTTAATGAATATAGCCTGTTTTGAAAGGCTCACTCTGGGTTAGGTTTTAATGAATATAGCCTGTTTTGAAAGGCTCACTCTGGGATATGTTTTAATGAATATAGCCTGTTTTGAAAGGCTCACTCTGGGTTAGGTTTTAATGAATATAGCCTATTTTGAAAGGCTCACTCTGGGTTGGGTTTTAATGAATATAGCTTGTTTTGAAAGGCTCACTCTGGGTTGGGTTTTAATGAATATAGCCTGTTTTGAAAGGCTCCCTCTGGGTTAGGTTTTAATGAATATAGCCTGTTTTGAAAAAGCTCACTCTGCGTTAGGTTTTAATGAATATAGCCTGTTTTGAAAGGCTCACTCTGGGTTAGGTTTTAATGAATATAGCCTGTTTTGAAAGGCTCACTCTGGGTTGGTTTTAATGAATATAGCCTGTATTGAAAGGCTCACTCTGGGTTGGGTTTTAATGAATATAGCCTGTTTTGAAAGGCTCACTCTGGGTTAGGTTTTAATGAATATAGCCTGTTTTGAAAGGCTCACTCTGGGTTAGGTTTTAATGAATATAGCCTGTTTTGAAAGGCTCACTCTGGGTTGGGTTTTAATGAATATAGCCTGTTTTGAAAGGCTCCCCTCTGGGTTGGGTTTTAATGAATATAGCCTGTTTTGAAAAGCTCACTCTGGGTTAGGTTTTTAATGAAATATAGCCGTTTTTTGAAAGGCTCACTCTGGGTTAGGTTTTAATGAATAAGCCTGTTTTTGAAAGGCTCCACTCTGGGTTAGGTTTTTATGAATATAGCCTGTTTTGAAAGTTCCACCCGGTTTGGTTTTTTTAAAGAATATAGCCTGTTTTTAAAGGTCCACTCTGGGTTAGGTTTTAATGAATATAGCCTGTTTTGAAAGGCTCCCTCTGGGTTATTTTTAATGAATTTAATGAATATAGCTGTTTGAAAGGCTCACTCTGGTTGGGTTTTAATGAATAAGCTGTTTGAAGCTCACTTGGTTGGTTTAATGAATAAGCCTGTTTGAAAGGCTCACTCTGGTTGGTTTAATGAATATAGCCTGTTTTGAAAGGCTCACTCTGGGTTGTTTTAATGAATAAGCTTTTTGAAAGGCTCACTCTGGGTTGGTTTAATGATATAGCCTGTTTTGAAAGGCTCATCTGGTTGTTTAATGAATATAGCCTGTTTTGAAAGGCTCCTCTGGTTGGTTTTAATGATATAGCCTGTTTTGAAGCCACTCTGGTTGGGTTTTAATGATATAGCCTTTTGAAAGGTCACTCTGGTTGGTTTTAATAATATGCCGTTAAAGGCCACTCTGGGTTGGTTTAATAATATAGCGTTTTGAAGTCCTCTGGGTTATATTGCTGTTGAAAGGCTCCTCTGGTTGTTATGATACCTGTTTTGAAGCTCCCGGTTGGGTTTTATGAAATAGTTTGAAGCCATTGGTGTTTAATATATCTGTTGAAGGCCCTCGGTGTTAATGAATATAGCTTTGAAAGCTCATCTGGTTGGTTAGATATAGCTTTGAAGCCACGGTGTTTAATGAAATTTTTTTAAAGGCTCTCTGGGTTAGTTATGATATACTTTGAAGCTCTTGGTTGTTTTATGATATACTTGAAGCCCTGGTGGGTTTAATGAATATGCCTGTTGAAAGTCACTCTGGTAGGTTTAATGAATATACCTGTTTGAAGCTCACTCTGTTGTTAATGAATAAGCCTGTTTTGAAAGGCTCACTCGGTTGTTTATGAATAACCTTTTTGAAAGGCTCACTCTGGTTGGTTTTAAGAATAAGCTTTGAAGCCTCTGTGGTTTAATGAATATGTTAAATATCTGGTGTTAATGAAAGCTTTGAAGCCATGTTGTTTTAATAAGCCTTTGAAGCCCTGTTTATGAAAGCTTTAAGCCCTGGGTTAGGTTTTAATGAATATAGCCTGTTTTGAAAGGCTCACTCTGGGTTAGGTTTTAATGAATATAGCCTGTTTTGAAAGGCTCACTCTGGGTTGGGTTTTAATGAATATAGCCTGTTTTGAAAGGCTCACTCTGGGTTAGGTTTTAATGAATATAGCCTGTTTTGAAAGGCTCACTCTGGGTTAGGTTTTAATGAATATAGCCTGTTTTGAAAGGCTCACTCTGGGTTGGGTTTTAATGAATATAGCCTGTTTTGAAAGGCTCACTCTGGGTTAGGTTTTAATGAATATAGCCTGTTTTGAAAGGCTCACTCTGGGTTTGGTTTTAATGAATATAGCCTGTTTTGAAAGGCTCACTCTGGGTTGGGTTTTAATGAATATAGCCTGTTTTGAAAGGCTCACTCTGGGTTGGTTTTAATGAATATAGCCTGTTTTGAAAGGCTCACTCTGGGTTGGTTTTAATGAATATAGCCTGTTTTGAAAGGCTCACTCTGGGTTGGGTTTTAATGAATATAGCCTGTTTTGAAAGGCTCACTCTGGGTTAGGTTTTAATGAATATAGCCTGTTTGAAAGGCTCACTCTGGGTTGGTTTTAATGAATATAGCCTGTTTTGAAAGGCTCACTCTGGGTTAGGTTTTAATGAATATAGCCTGTTTTGAAAGGCTCACTCTGGGTTAGGTTTTAATGAATATAGCCTGTTTTGAAAGGCTCACTCTGGGTTGGTTTTAATGAATATAGCCTGTTTTGAAAGCTCACTCTGGGTTGGGTTTTAATGAATATAGCCTGTTTTGAAAGGCTCACTCTGGGTTGGTTTTAATGAATATAGCCTGTTTTGAAAGGCTCACTCTGGGTTAGGTTTTAATGAATATAGCCTGTTTTGAAAGGCTCACTCTGGGTTGGTTTTAATGAATATAGCCTGTTTTGAAAGGCTCACTCTGGGTTGGTTTTAATGAATATAGCCTGTTTTGAAAGGTCACTCTGGGTTAGGTTTTAATGAATATAGCCTGTTTTGAAAGGCTCACTCTGGGTTAGGTTTTAATGAATATAGCCTGTTTTGAAAGGCTCACTCTGGGTTAGGTTTTAATGAATATAGCCTGTTTTGAAAGGCTCACTCTGGGTTAGGTTTTTAATGAATTATAGCCTGTTTTGAAAGGCTCACTCTGGGTTGGGTTTTAATGAATATAGCCTGTTTTGAAAGGCTCACTCTGGGTTGGTTTTAATGAATATAGCCTGTTTTGAAAGGCTCACTCTGGGTTGGGTTTTAATGAATATAGCCTGTTTTGAAAGGCTCACTCTGGGTTAGGTTTTAATGAATATAGCCTGTTTTGAAAGGCTCACTCTGGGTTAGGGTTTTAATGAATTAGCCTGTTTTGAAAGGCTCACCTCGGGTTGGTTTTTAATGAATATAGCCTGTTTTGAAAGGCTCACTCTGGGTTAGTTTTAATGAATATAGCCTGTTTTGAAAGGCTCACTCTGGGTTGGTTTTAATGAATATAGCCTGTTTTGAAAGGCTCACTCTGGGTTAGGTTTTAATGAATATAGCCTGTTTTGAAAGGCTCACTCTGGGTTAGGTTTTAATGAATATAGCCTGTTTTGAAAGGCTCACTCTGGGTTGGGTTTTAATGAATATAAGCCTGTTTTGAAAGGCTCACTCTGGGTTAGGTTTTTAATGAATATAGCCTGTTTTGAAAGGCTCACTCTGGGTTAGGTTTTAATGAATATAGCCTGTTTTGAAAGGCTCACTCTGGGTTGGTTTTAATGAATATAGCCTGTTTTGAAAGGCTCACTCTGGGTTGGGTTTTTAATGAATATAGCCTGTTTTGAAAGGCTCACTCTGGGTTAGGTTTTAATGAATATAAGCCTGTTTTGAAAGGCTCACTCTGGGTTGGTTTTAATGAATATAGCCTGTTTTGAAAGGCTCACTCTGGGTTGGGTTTTAATGAATATAGCCTGTTTTGAAAGGCTCACTCTGGGTTGGGTTTTAATGAATATAGCCTGTTTTGAAAGGCTCACTCTGGGTTAGGTTTTAATGAATATAGCCTGTTTTGAAAGGCTCACTCTGGGTTAGGTTTTAATGAATATAGCCTGTTTTGAAAGGCTCACTCTGGGTTAGGTTTTAATGAATATAGCCTGTTTTGAAAGGCTCACTCTGGGTTGGTTTTAATGAATATAGCCTGTTTTGAAAGGCTCACTCTGGGTTAGGTTTTAATGAATATAGCCTGTTTTGAAAGGCTCACTCTGGGTTGGTTTTAATGAATATAGCCTGTTTTGAAAGGCTCACTCTGGGTTGGGTTTTAATGAATATAGCCTGTTTTGAAAGGCTCACTCTGGGTTGGGTTTTAATGAATATAGCCTGTTTTGAAAGGCTCACTCTGGGTTAGGTTTTAATGAATATAGCCTGTTTTGAAAGGCTCACTCTGGGTTAGGTTTTAATGAATATAGCCTGTTTTGAAAGGCTCACTCTGGGTTAGGTTTTAATGAATATAGCCTGTTTTGAAAGGCTCACTCTGGGTTGGGTTTTAATGAATATAGCCTGTTTTGAAAGGCTCACTCTGGGTTGGGTTTTAATGAATATAGCCTGTTTTGAAAGGCTCACTCTGGGTTGGGTTTTAATGAATATAGCCTGTTTTGAAAGGCTCACTCTGGGTTAGGTTTTAATGAATATAGCCTGTTTTGAAAGTCACTCTGGTTGGGTTTTAATGAATATAGCCTGTTTTGAAAGGCTCATCTGGGTTGGTTTTAATGAATATAGCCTGTTTTGAAAGGCTCACTCTGGGTTGGGTTTTAATGAATATAGCCTGTTTTGAAAGGCTCACTCTGGGTTGGGTTTTAATGAATATAGCCTGTTTTGAAAGGCTCACTCTGGGTTAGGTTTTAATGAATATAGCCTGTTTTGAAAGGCTCACTCTGGGTTAGGTTTTAATGAATATAGCCTGTTTTGAAAGGCTCACTCTGGGTTGGGTTTTAATGAATATAGCCTGTTTTGAAAGGTCACTCTGGGTTGGGTTTTAATGAATATAGCCTGTTTTGAAAGGCTCACTCTGGGTTGGTTTTAATGAATATAGCCTGTTTTGAAAGGCTCACTCTGGGTTAGGGTTTTAATGAATATAGCCTGTTTTGAAAGGCTCACTCTGGGTTAGGTTTTAATGAATATAGCCTGTTTTGAAAGGCTCACTCTGGGTTGGGTTTTAATGAATATAGCCTGTTTTGAAAGGCTCACTCTGGGTTAGGTTTTTAATGAATATAGCCTGTTTTGAAAGGCTCACTCTGGGTTAGGTTTTAATGAATATAGCCTGTTTTGAAAGGCTCACTCTGGGTTAGGTTTTAATGAATATAGCCTGTTTTGAAAGGCTCACTCTGGGTTGGGTTTTAATGAATATAGCCTGTTTTGAAAGGCTCACTCTGGGTTAGGTTTTAATGAATATAGCCTGTTTTGAAAGGCTCACTCTGGGTTAGGTTTTAATGAATATAGCCTGTTTTGAAAGGCTCACTCTGGGTTGGTTTTAATGAATATAGCCTGTTTTGAAAGGCTCACTCTGGGTTGGGTTTTAATGAATATAGCCTGTTTTGAAAGGCTCACTCTGGGTTGGTTTTAATGAATATAGCCTGTTTTGAAAGGCTCACTCTGGGTTAGGTTTTAATGAATATAGCCTGTTTTGAAAGGCTCACTCTGGGTTGGTTTTAATGAATATAGCCTGTTTTGAAAGGCTCACTCTGGGTTAGGTTTTAATGAATATAGCCTGTTTTGAAAGGCTCACCTTGGGTTAGGTTTTAATGAATATAGCCTGTTTTGAAAGGCTCCTCTGGGTTAGGTTTTAATGAATATAGCCTGTTTTGAAAGGCTCACTCTGGGTTAGGTTTTAATGAATATAGCCTGTTTTGAAAGGCTCACTCTGGGTTAGGGTTTTAATGAATATAGCCTGTTTTGAAAGGCTCACTCTGGGTTAGGTTTTAATGAATATAGCCTGTTTTGAAAGGCTCACTCTGGGTTGGGTTTAATGAATATAGCCTGTTTTGAAAGGCTCACTCTGGGTTGGGTTTTAAATGAATATAGCCTGTTTTGAAAGGCTCACTCTGGGTTGGTTTTAATGAATATAGCCTGTTTGAAAGGCTCACTCTGGGTTGGGTTTTAATGAATATAGCCTGTTTTGAAAGGCTCACTCTGGGTTGGGTTTTAATGAATATAGCCTGTTTTGAAAGGTCCACTCTGGGTTAGGGTTTTAATGAATATAGCCTGTTTTGAAAGGTCCACTCTGGGTTAGGTTTTAATGAATATAGCCTGTTTTGAAAGGTCCACTCTGGGTTAGGTTTTAATGAATATAGCCTGTTTTGAAAGGTCCACTCTGGGTTAGGTTTTAATGAATATAGCCTGTTTTGAAAGGTCCACTCTGGGTTAGGTTTTAATGAATATAGCCTGTTTTGAAAGGTCCACTCTGGGTTAGGTTTTAATGAATATAGCCTGTTTTGAAAGGTCCACTCTGGGTTAGGTTTTAATGAATATAGCTGTTTTTGAAAGGTCCACTCTGGGTTAGGTTTTTATGAATATAGCCTGTTTTGAAAGGTCCATCTGGTTAGGTTTAATGAATATAGCCTGTTTTGAAAGGTCCACTCTGGGTTAGGTTTTAATGAATATAGCTGTTTTGAAAGGTCCACTCTGGGTTGGTTTTAATGAAAATAGCCTGTTTTGAAGGTCCCCTCTGGGTTAGGTTTTAATGAATATAGCCTGTTTTAAGTCCACTCTGTTGTGCTTTTGTGTATGAGTGTTTTGTCGTTAATGATCGAGTATGCATGTGCGTGAGGCATGTGGGTTGTGTGTGTGTGTGGTGTGTGTGTGTGTGTGTATGTGTTTGGCGTGTTGCCCGCACGTGCTGTTGCCTCTGTGTGTGTGTGTGTGGTCAGGTGTTTGTTGCAGTCTGTTCGTGGGTTGTGTGTGTGTGTTGTGTGACGTGTGCGCGCGCACGTGCAGTGGGTTGTTGCGTGGGTGTGTGTGTGTGTGTGTGTGTGGTGTGTGCTGTCAGCGCAGCGTGATATCCATCCACCGGCGACACGACGGCCCTCTCTTCTGCAGAGGACGTAATACGATTTAAGGTGCATGCAAGGTGTATTTGTACATGCACGCTCTTCACACACGGGATCTGTACTGAAAGAATCTTCCTTGGACCTGCAAGAGCTGGGTGTGTGCAAGGAGGTGGGCTTCCAACAGATCCTCCCCTCTCTCTGGCAGAGTGTGTGCATAGAGGTGGGCTTCCAAGAGATCCTCCCCTCTCTCCTGGCAGAGTGTGTGCATAGAGGTGGGCTTCCAAGAGATCCTCCCCTCTGTCCTGGCAGAGTTGGTGTGTGCATAGAGGTGGGCTTCCAACAGATCCTCCCCTCTCTCCTGGCAGAGTGTGTTAATAGAGGTGGGCTTCCAACAGATCCTCCCCTCCGTCCTGGCAGAGTTGGTGTGTGCATAGAGGTGGGCTTCCAACAGATCCTCCCTCCGTCCTGCAGAGTTGGTGTGTGCATAGAGGTGGGCTTCCAACAGATCCTCCCCTCCGTCCTGGCAGAGTTGGTGTGTGCATAGAGGTGGGCTTCCAACAGATCCTCCCCTCCGTCCTGGCAGAGTTGGTGTGTGTGCATAGAGGTGGGCTTCCAACAGATCCTCCCCTCCGTCCTGGCAGAGTTGGTGTGTGCATAGAGGTGGGCTTCCAACAGATCCTCCCCTCCGTCCTGGCAGAGTTGGTGTGTGCATAGAGGTGGGCTTCCAACAGATCCTCCCCTCCGTCCTGGCAGAGTTGGTGTGTGCATAGAGGTGGGCTTCCAACAGATCCTCCCCTCCGTCCTGGCAGAGTTGGTGTGTGCATAGAGGTGGGCTTCCAACAGATCCTCCCCTCCGTCCTGGCAGAGTTGGTGTGTGCATAGAGGTGGGCTTCCAACAGATCCTCCCCTCCGTCCTGGCAGAGTTGGTGTGTGCATAGAGGTGGGCTTCCAACAGATCCTCCCCTCCGTCCTGGCAGAGTTGGTGTGTGCATAGAGGTGGGCTTCCAACAGATCCTCCCCTCCGTCCTGGCAGAGTTGGTGTGTGCATAGAGGTGGGCTTCCAACAGATCCTCCCCTCCGTCCTGGCAGAGTTGGTGTGTGCATAGAGGTGGGCTTTTAACAGATCCTCCCCTCTCTCCTGGCCGTCTCAAGCGGGAATTGATCTCAGGATCCTAGGATCAAGGAACAAATGCTTCATCTTGCAGGCTAACTGTTTTCTGAAAATGATCAAACGAATTTAAGGGAAAAACGAATGATGGAGAAGCCCAAGCTGAAGTTCTGAAAGTGGTTTTGTTGTGTTTTGTTTCAAATGGTGCATGAAATCTGAAAACCACAATGCCGGGTTCACGTTGTGCGTCTAGAGTGGAAAGCAGGGAAATACAAATCATTATTTCAAAGGATGTTTTTTGTTACAGGTCTGTCCCAAATCTTCAAGACGGACAGTGGAAACAGTTCAACGGATTCTTCAAAGGATGAACAGTGAAGACCGACAGTGGAAACAGTTCAACAGATTCTTCAAAGGATGGACAGTGAAGTAAAATGAGAAACCTGGAATCATTTGACTGTGATATAAAACTGGTTCATTAAAAAGAGAATTGATTGTGATACAGAAAAGATGGGGTGGGGTGGGGGTGATGAGTGGGCAGGGGGAAGGGGAGGAGGGAAGAAGGAGATGTAAGGGGGGGGGGGGGGGGGAGTTGGGAGGGGCTTTTACGGCACAAGTTGTATCACTACCCTATGAAAATGTGCTGGAAATTTCCCTTTTCCTGTGACTCTCCATGACACTTTGTGTGTGTGTGTGTGTGTGTGTGTGTGTGTGTGTGTGTGTGTGTGTGTGTGTGTGTGTGTGTGTGTGTGTGTGTGTGTGTGTGTGTGTGTGTGTGTGTTGTGTGTTTTGTGTGTGTGTGTGTGTGTGTGTGTGTGTGTGTGTGTGTGTGTGTGTGTGTGTGTGTGTGTGTTGTGTGTGTGCTGTGTAGTGTGGTGTGGTGTGGTGTGTGTGTGTGTGTGTGTGTGTGTGTGTGTGTGTGTGTGTGTGTGTGTTCACTTTTGTAACTGTCATGTGAATTTGATTTATGTACCGTCATGGTTTGAACAGCTAGGGTTGTCGTTGTTTGTTCTGTTCCGATTTGTTCCTCTAATTACACTTTATAACATTCTAGTTACCCCATTTTAACCTGTTACCTGGCCGTTTCGTATCCAGACTGTAACCAAAAGGAATGGCTCTGGTTATTTGTCTAGTTTGTTATGATTTTATCCATGAAACTCATATGTTTTTTGTTAGCTTAGTTTTTGTTCATTCTTACACACACACACACACACACACACACACACACACACACACACAACTGAACCATAACAGTATTTTATATATATATAATATATATATATATATATATATATATATTATATGTGTGTGTGTGTGTGTGTGTGTGTGTGTGCGCACACACACACACATATATATATATATATATATTTTATATATGTAGTATTATATTATATATATATATATATATATTGCTGAACAGTTAAGTAGTGGGGGAAAACAAGTGCAGGTTAACAATTCTTCCATCATTATAGTAATGATTTGGCAAAGAGTTGGAAAAAAAAATTGAAAATGAAGAAAATGGGAAAATATATATTTATAAATATGAAAACCCTTCCCTAGCTGCATGAGAGAACTATCGTGAATCTTCTCGAAGACAGATCTATATGTATTGCCTGCTCCGAGGCCTTTCGTCCGCTGGATCGGACTCATCAGGGAGGCACGGCGGATTGTGTCTGTGCTCTTGGCCTTAAATAGAGAGACACCACAGTCCATAATTCTGTGTTCTCACCACCAAGGGTTCAAAAAAAAAAGAATCCAACAGCACCCCCAAAGCAGCCAGCGAAAGGTAGTAAATAAAAGAAAATGAAAGTGTGGAGAGGAAAAACGTTTATGAAAAACTAAAAACATTATGCAAACAGTTTAAAATGTAGGGGACAATCTTTGAGCCTATGCTTGAGGATCCATTTAAGGATGCAAGGGAGATCAAAAGATATGGAGCAGTCCGAGTGGTTAGCTCTGCTGTTCTATAACCCAAGCATATATATATATTTGACTTCTCTGTCTTTTCGGTAGCTTGTTTTGTTCTTTCGTGATTTTCTTTTGCTTCTTAGGTGGCACCTTTGGTTGGTTTTTTGAAAACTCAACAAACATACTACGGTATTGCACACCAGCCTTTTTCTAGGATAGCATTCTTGTTAAAACCGAAAAGGCAGAGAAGTCAAATTACCACTTTCCGCGGTCACTGAGCAGAAACAATCAGGTTTCGAAATATCGGTATCTGACCAGGAGTTATATGCTAGATAGTTTCCTCCCCATTGGAGATTGTCTCCCCCTTGGTGACTATAAGCTTGCTGAAGGCTCATTTTGAGAAGCATTTATTTTATTTTTTCCCCATTCACCCACTCAAGCACATACTGTTAGTTAGGCAGAATTATCTACCACTGCAGATATGAATACTTATCTCCCTCTATTTCTTCAATCTAAGACATAAGAGCAAGCTTTGTTTATAATTGAATATTTCTTGCAGTCATTGCAACACCAAGCTGCTCTGTAAGTTGCTGGAATGGTGCTCGGTACTTATCCTTGGAATTTATTAGTTTATTGTAATTTAGTCCCTTGCAGATTCATTCCAAGAACTGGCCCTCAGCACTTGTGTCTAAGAGGTTATCTTTTTTATATTTTCTACTTTTCACTAGAAAATGTAGCTTGTTTTGCTCTTTCATGATTTTCTTTTGCTTCTTATATGGCACCTTTGGTTGTTTTTTTGAAAACTCAACAAACATACTACGGTATTGCACACCAGCCTTATATATATATATATATATATATATATATATATATATATATATATATATATACTGCGACAACGTCATTATTAATAATCATTAAAAAAAAAAAAAGTTAAAATCTGCGGGCCTTCACCGTGTGCTCTGGTGGAAATGTTCTCTCCAGGTCCACGTCTGTGGTGAGTTTGCATCAGTTGTCGGTGCTGTTCAAAGTATTGGGATCGTAGGGGACTACAGGAAAATGATGCGTGGTCATTGGCCCCACGTCTAAACAGTTGCTGTCACCAATAGAGAACTTAGAAGGCTGTCTACACACGAATGTTGGATCCGAACATTCTGCTCCGAGACTGCATGACAGGGCTGTAGTGAACGCTGACTGCATGACAGGGTTGTAGTGAACGCTGACTGCATGACAGGGCTGTATGAACACTGACTCATGAAGGTGTAGTGAACGCTGACTGCATGACAGGGCTGTAGTGAACACTGACTTTCATCATATATCTCAGCGTTAGCCAGGCCCACAGATACAGATTGCAACACTTCTGGTCAGAAAATTTTAGTAACAATGAGACACATCCATGGAGTGGATGAAACTCGACTGTGTGATCCCAGCCTTTCCAATTGAGCCTATAGCTAACTCAGCTCCCGGTAGGAGTGAGTTGACGCAGAAAAAAAACGCAAATAAATGGCTCTGAAGGGAATCGAACCAACAACCTTCCAGCTGGAAGTCCATGGCGTTAACCTCTTAGTCACAGCGGCTGGTATTTGAATTAGTTGTTACAACCCTGACATGGCTTTTTGTATTTGGCAAGGCTGTAAGCAGCATGATTGGATTAGTTTAGACTACCAACTGAGTTAAAAAAAAAAAAAACTGCCCTGGTTTCTTTTGTGTCATTCATGTACTTGTTTCTAGATATATGCATCAGTTTATCAGAGCACTGTAGTTTGATGTTTGCTGGAAAAAGACAACTGCCTGCAACTGTTTTCTTTTAGTAAACGTAGACCCAAAATATTCTGTTCTGTCAACACATTTCTTAGATTCACACACACACACACACACACACACACACACACACACACACACAACACACAGGTTTTGCAAATTGGAAACTCGGAAGATTAGCATCGTACACCCTTTTTGTAGACCTTTCCTAATTGGTTTAGAATAAATTTTAAAAAAAAACACACATTCATAATGAACCGTCCATCTCCATGCCAAATATTGATAGCACTTTGTAATATCTTTGAAATCAAAACCATTGATTCATTACATTATAGTCGAATTTCAGATACCCAGGTGTAGATATAAAATGGAAAATTATGGTCATTCATATGATTGCGTGTATTTTTACTTTGCAACCATACTGGAAACACTCAGATGTATATTTTGATGGTCATACAGAGAACCATGGTGTATCTACACTTTCCATCTATGATAAGGACGCACATTTGTGTGTGACTTACAGTCAGAGGAGAGCGCGCACCTGTAAGGGTAGATAGGGAACGGTTAGGTCATACCTCCCCCCCCCCACCCCACTCTGATAAGACGACCATGGTGTATCTACACTTTCCATCTATGATAAGGACGCACATTTGTATGTGACTTACAGTCTGAGGACAGCGCGCACCTGTAGGGATAAATAGGGAACCGTCAGTTATACCTTCCTTCCCTACCCCACCCTGACCCCATCCCTAAAAAAAGGGGGAAATACAGCTGGTGGCTGACAGAACTTGTAAGGCTGACAGCATCAAAAGAGGGCGGGGTTAAAAGCAGACTGATACACAGGCTGAATCTCATTTGCCACTGGCCAAGAAAAGGCTGGCCCCATTCAATGACTGACAGCTTCCTGATCACTCTCACGCCTGTCAGGAATCTGTCAGTCATCAGGCAGATTCTCTCACCAGTCTGCTGATCATCTTTCTAGGAGGGTGGAGTTACATACAATTGACAGTCAAGAGGAGAGGAATCTTCAGAGCTAAGTCAGTCAGTCTGTCGATTGGTGGAAAGATGAAATCGGGGAGAGAAAGACTGCACACACCGACACTCTTAACCCATGAAACCAGTGCCCCGCCCCTCTCCCTCTCCCTCCAATCCACTCTCTCTCTCTCTCTCTCTCTTGGAAGGACTGTTAAGATTGTGTAGAAAGACCCCAGACTAGGAGGATTTGGGGTTAGGAAGGGAGGGATGGAGTGAGAAAGATTGTACTGCATGACATGCATACACAGTCTAAGTGAAGACAGTTTATGTTTGTGGGGCTCTGTCATATTTTTCTAGCTTCACCATGGGCATAAACAATGATGGATAGAATCAACGTGCACGACTGAACAATGATTCACAGTGAACACTGCTCATGTTTGTGGGGCTCTGTCATATTTTTCTAGCTTCACAATGAGCACAAACAATGATGGATAGAATCAACGTGCACGACTGAACAATGATTTGAAGCCAGTGCCCAGCATGTCATGTCATTGTTGACCCTTAATAGTGATCTAGCTATCTGTCTGTTTGCCTCTGTGTGTGTGTGTGTGTGTGTGTGTGTGTGTGTGTGTGTCCTCTCTCTCTCTCTCTCTCGTCTTCTCTCTCTGTCTCTCTCTCTCTCTCTCTCTCTCTTCTTTACTCCTCCTCCTCCACTTCCTCCTCCTCCTTCTTTTTCTTTGTCTCCTTCTTCTTCTTCTTTATCTGTCTGTCTCCGTGTCTGTCTGTTTGTCTGTCTGTCCATCCGTCCGTCCATCTGTCTGTCTGTCTGTCTGTCTGTCTCTCTTTCTCTCTCTCTCTCCTTGTTTTTTTTCTGTCTGTCTGTCTGTCTGTCTGTCTGTCTGTCTGTCTCTCTCTCTCTCTCTCTCTCTCTCTCTCTCTCTCTCTCCTCTCTCCTTGTTTTTTTTTTCTTTTCAGTCTTCTGCATTCCTTATCAAACTGGTCATTTGTATTACACTTTGACAAATATAATTAAAAAAAAAAAAAGCTTGTTTTCATTGTGCAAGAGAGAGAGAGAGAGGAGAGAGAGAGAGAGAGAGAGAGAGAGGAGAGAGAACACAAACAGGCAACTGACAACTCTATCATTACTGCAGACACATATATGCGCCAGAGATGACGTGAGCTGACAATCATACAGGTCTATGATGTCATGGTCAGTGACGTCAGTGGAGTCATCACTATCAGTCAGACAGTCAGACAGATCAAAGATGGCGGTGGAAGATGTTGACTGGACGACACACCGAACAATATTCAGCAATATTAGTTTGTGAACTGACATTGTGCACATTCAAGACCTAAGTAATGTGGATAAACCGGATTCAATAGCGGTTTATGGGATTCAAATACAGAAGAAATTTTAAGACTTCAGTGTCTGTCTGGGAAGTTTTAAACAGGCAGAAGAATTTTCATGTTTGCAGAATTCACACGTATATGATTTTCAAAATATTTAACATCTGTTAACATCACTTGCCTTCACAGAAAGTTAGACTACTACATATCCATGAATATCTCGACGTTCACATTCGTTTACATTTTTTTTTAATTCATGGACTAACGTTTGTAGCTAGATGAGTCTGTGTAATATAAAAATATTTGCTGGTCCATGTGTGTGTGTGTGTGTGTGTGTGTGTGTGTGTGTGTGTGTGTGTGTGTGAGCGCGTTTGTTTGTTTGTTTGTGTGTGTGTGTGTGTGTGGCGCGCGCGCACGTGTGTGTGTGTGTGTGTGTGTGTGTGTGTGTGTGTGTGTGTGTGTGTGTGTGTTGAGCTTTACCACTGGTACACCTCGGTAAAATAAAAAGTGCTACAAGAACCAACCGCGGCGGAAGGAGAATGGTTGGCGGGCCATTCCACTCGGTCATCTGCTGTTTGAAGATGTCACTGATACGCAGCAAGCACTGTTCTTCCCAAACATGGGAGATGGAGTGAGGATGAGACAGAATAAGGAAGACATGGGAAGGATCTGGCTTCTATAACGCAATATCCTACACTTTCATGAAAACAAAGTGACACAAACAGAGCAAAAGCAAAAAAAAACAAAAAACAAAAACAAAAAAAACTGCTATAGTAGAGTTGTAAGCGGCACAGTCTGGGCGGACTAGGATCTTGACTTCGAATCCGATCACAGTGATTTATAGTTGGAATTTTTAAGCGGGTTGGGCCCTACCCAGAGTGGATGGTGTTAGGGGCTCAAATGGGAAGACTGGAACCACACAGTCGAGTTTGATTCTTCAGCTGGGTGCGTCTTTGAGAGATTGAACCAATTCTCTAACCAAGACTGCATGTGTCTGGGCCTCTTGAGGTCAGGATACGTTGTATAAGGATGTGAAAGGTAGAGTCCTGTCATGTGGTCTGTGACCAGAACACAACTTAGAATCATCGTCGTCATCATCGTCGTCGTCGTCATTGTCGTTGTCGTCGTCTTCATCGTCGTCTTCGTCATCTTCATCATAAAGGTGTCAAATCCTGTAGCTCTTCATGCTTTCCTCTTGAAATGACCTCAATTTTTAGTTCTGCTTCCCGGTTATGCCAGTGTCAGAGTTTGCATGAGAGGCCATCGCTGTTGACAAGCTCATTGTCGTTGAATGAACGTGATGGTTTGTGTGAGAAGCCATCGCTGTTGGCAGTCTAATTGTCGTTGAATGAACGTGAGGGTTTGTGCGAGAAGCCATCGCTGTTGGCAGTCTAATTGTCGTTGAATGAACGTGGGGCTTTGTGTGAGAAGCCGTCGCTGTTGTTAAGCTCACTGTCGTTGAATGAACGTGGTGGTTTTTGTGAGAAGCCATCGCTGTTGTCAATCTAATTGTCGTTGAATGAACGTGATGGTTTGTGTGAGAAGCCATCGCTGTTGGCAAGTTCATTGCTGTTGAATGAACATGATGGTTTGTGTGAGAAGCCATCGCTGTTGGCAAGTTCATTGTCGTTGAATGAACGTGAGGGTTTGTGTGAGAAGCCATCGCTGTTGTCGATCTAATTGTCGTTGAATGAACGTGAGGGTTTGTGTGGAAAAGCCATCGCTGTTGTCGATCTAACTGTCGTTGAATGAACGTAATGGTTTGTGTGAGAAGCCATCGCTGTTGGCAAGTTCATTGTCGTTGAATGAACGTGATGGTTTGTGTGAGAAGCCATCGCTGTTGGCAAGTTCATTGTCGTTGAATGAACATGATGGTTTGTGTGAGAAGCCATCGCTGTAGGCAATCTACTTGTTGAATGAACGTGATGGTACCCCCTCCGGCTGGCTGTGCGACATGGCAATGCTTGTTGGCAGGTGTTGTGCGACAGTTGGGTGCAATGCTTGTTGGCAGGTGTTGTGCGACAGTTGGGTGCAATGCTTGTTGTCAGGTGTTGTGCGACAGTTGGGTGCAATGCTTGTTGGCAGGTGTTGTGCGACAGTTGGGTGCAATGCTTGTTGTCAGGTGTTGTGTGAAGTTGGGTGCAATGCTTGTTGTAGGTGTTGTGTGAAAGTTGGGTGCAATGTTTGTTGTCAGGTGTTGTGTGAACAGTTGGGTGAATGTTTGTTGTCAGGTGTTGTGCGGACGTTGGTGCAATGTTGTTGGCAGGTGTTGTGCGACAGTTGGGTGCAATGTTTGTTGTCAGGTGTTGTGCGACAGTTGGGTGCAATGTTTTGTTTGTTCAGGTGTTGTTGCGACAGTTGGTGCAATGTTTGTTGTCAGGTGTTGTGCGACAGTTGGATGCAATGTTTGTTGTCAGGTGTTGTGCGACAGTTGGTGCAATGTTTGTTGTCAGGTGTTGTGCGACAGTTGGATGCAATGTTTGTTGTCAGGTGTTGTGCGACAGTTGGATGCAATGTTTGTTGTCAGGTGTTGTGCGACAGTTGGATGCAATGTTTGTTGTCAGGTGTTGTGCGACAGTTGGATGCAATGTTTGTTGTCAGGTGTTGTGCGACAGTTGGATGCAATGTTTGTTGTCAGGTGTTGTGCGACAGTTGGATGCAATGCTTGTTGTCAGGTGTTGTGCCAAAGTGGGTTGCAATGCTTGTTGTCAGGTGTGTGTGCGACAGTTGGGTGCACAGAAGGCACAACTGGACATCACATTAATGAGGGTCTTGAAGCGCACAGTCTGCAGTCTTGGTGCACAGAAGGCACAACTGGACATCACATTAATGAGGGTCTTGAAGCGCACAGTCTGCAGTCTTGGTGCACAAAGGCACAACTGGACATCACATTAATGAGGGTCTTGAAGCGCACAGTCTGCAGTCTTGGTGCACAACAGGCACAACTGGACATCACATTAATGAGGGTCTTGAAGCGCACAGTCTGCAGTCTTGGTGCACAACAGGCACAACTGGACATCACATTAATGATGGTCTTGAAGCGCACAGTCTGCAGTCTTGGTGCACAACAGGCACAACTGGACATCACATTAATGAGGGTCTTGAAGCGCACAGACTGCAGTCTTGGTGCACAACAGGCACAACTGGACATCACATTAATGAGGGACTTGAAGCGCACAGACTGCAGTCTTGGTGCACAACAGACACAACTGGACATCACTTTAATGAGGGTCTTGAAGCGCACAGTCTGCAGTCTTCTCTGCTGTGTAGCCGCATGTCAACCTGATGTACATTGTTCCCTGAGGTCGGCTGGTCCTGGGACTGCGACTGGATGAAACAATGGCGGTATATTGGGCAGGGAGTGGGAGGGGGGAGGATCGGAAATAATGCAACTATGAGAACACGAACGATAAGAAAGAGCAAAATTAAGCTTCCTCACCCTCGATCAACCCTCAAACACACACACACACACACACACACACACACACACACACACACACACACACACACACACACACCACCACGCACGCACGCACGCACGCACGCACGCACGCACCCACGCGCGCGCGCCACCTCCCCCCCCCCCCCCCCCCCCCCCCCCCACACACACACACAAAGGAAGAAAGGTGGCAGAGTGGTTAAGACGTTCGCCTGCCAATCCAACGTGTGAGAAGTGCGTGGGTTCGAGCCCTGCCTTTCTCGCCCTTTCTTTCCCAGTTTGAATGACAAATCGAACTGAACGTCAAGTCCATCGGATGGGGACTATAAGCGAGTCGGACCTGTGTGCCTTCCTGGCCCCTGCACACGTTAAAGAACCCACGGCAGTTGAAAATCGAAAAGAGCAGGGGGGGGGGGGGGGGTTCCCGCTGCCCTGGCAAAATTGATGTAAATTGAAGATAACCGCCTGGTATTTCTTACCAAGCCACAAAAATTGTCACTTACTGTTATCGTGTGCCATCGTGTACCGGTGGAAATGGAGGACACGTATAAAACATCGTATGCATCCTGTGTGAGAAACTGGAGGAATAAATGAGATAAATGAAAATGAGTGACTGATATTTGAATGGTACGGGAAACGACTGAATGAGCGCCAGTAGGCTGCACTTCGGCCGACTCTACCTGGGTAGGCAGCCCGTTAAGTGAGTGAGGTAGTGTGTTTATTGTAAAGCGCTTAGAGCTTGGTCTGTTATCGAGGATAGGCGCTATATAAATACCCAATATAATATAAACACACACACACACACACACACACACACACACACACACACACACACACACGCACGCACTTACCGCACAGCTTGCTTATGTAGTTGACACCTGAAATAAAATCATACTGATACTGAAACATTATGATATTCTTTTGTTGGCTCATCATACTGACATGAAAATACTGCTTTTTATTCTTAGCTCATAATTGAGGCATCTTATGCACAAACCGCTTACATTACCATCACTACAACCACTACAGCCGGTGCTAATGCTGCTGCTGCTGTTACTGCTGCTGCTGTTACTACTACAATTGCTACTACTACTAGGGGACCGGAATTGTTTGGTTAGTAAAATGCCGGACTCCTAATCTTGGTGATCTTGGGTTTGCGGGATCGAATCTCTTCCAGGCCGTTTTGGTACAGCGGGATTTTTCCCTCGGAGTTAACACTGGTTCTGACTCCATGTCCCCAAAAGCCCTTCGAATGAATCCATTATCCGAAGTTCCGTGTGTGAACGCGTGCACCACATCTTGTACACATTTAAAATCCCATCACCATCTTTCGGAAGAGAAGGCCAGTTTGGCCATTGGTATGGATGACACGTTACACACAGCATGCACCCTGCGTGAAAAATCGAGAGAATAGAGGAAGAAAATTGAGTGAATGACTCGGGGAAACGACTGAATGAAGCGCTGGCAGGCAGCTCTTCAGGCGGCTCTATCTAGGTAGGCAGCCCATCGTGCATACGGGGGTGTGGATTGTACAGCGCTTAGAGCTTGGTTTATATAGAAATGGGTTCAAGGGATGAAGGAGAAGAGGAGACTATTAGTATAAAAGTATACAGACGAGGATGGAGGGAGGGGGAAGAGGGAGAGAGATGCGGATTAGTAAGGAGGGAGACAGAGGAGAAGATACAAAGTTCTGTTCGTTGGGACTCCCGGCTGGAAGGTCGTGGGTTCGATTCCCATCAGAGTCATGCGGGAGTTTTCTGCCCCGACCGGCTCCTACCCAGAGTTGAGTTTGCGACGGGTCAGTTGGGAAGACTGGAACCACACAGTCACTTAATGTATGCGTCTCTGAGAGTATTGCTCAAATTTACTGACTAACACTGCAGATGTCTGTATCTCTCGGGCCTGGTTGACGCCAGGATATATTATGAAAGGAAGCGAAGCGTACAGCCCTGTCATGCGGTCTCAGACAGAAATGGAAATCCGTAGCATCATCTTCATCATCCTCATTCTCATCAATCAGCACTTAAAATGTTTCAAATTCTGTGGCCCTTCATGCCCTGCTCTCATGGTGACCTCAATGTCGATGTCCTCTCCACGTCTGTTGTCTTAGTTTGGTTCCGTCGGGGTCACCGGTATCGACGAGTCTATGGGGGCTGTCGTTGGACGGACGTGGTGGCGCCCTCCGGAGGGAGAGCTCACTCACGCCGGCTCTGCGACTAAGTAATTATTGTCGTCAATAGGGGGCTTAGTAGGTGGTGACCTGCGTATGCTGGATCAGAACAGGCGCCACTGAACACCACCGAAGTGACCTGGCAGCAGTGCCGTGTCTCCTCCGGTGCGTTGCCTCTTGACGACTTGACATTGACTGCTCCCTGTGAATTGCCGGTGCCGGGGCTGCGGCGGGACTGACCGGGCTGTGGCTGTGGACGGGTTGTCGGAATGAGCGGTGTGGGTGTGGTTGTGGACAGGGTGTCGGAATGAGCGGCGTGGCTGTGGCTGTGGATGGGGGGTCGGAATGAGCGGTGTGGGTGTGGTTGTGGACGGAGTGTCGAAATGAGCGGCGTGGGTGCGCTGCCACTGAGGTGGCACAGAAGATGGGACAGGAAAAGCTTTCGACGTCATAATTTACTGCTACGTAAGCTGGCCTTACATAGACTTTCCTACCGTGCTTCTCTGTTAGATCTTTTCTGTCTCACCGTCATCACTAGGTTGTTCAGGGTAACGTACAATTCCTATTCCACAGACAAAAGTTTGGTGCCCCCCGAGGATATTTCCTGGTCATTGTCCAGGACGGGGGGAATCGTGATGGTGTTGCTGAAGTGCACTAAGTTGATGTATTAGTCAGGCTTAACACACCACGGTTATCTCTGCACTCATACACGCATATGTGTAATCATGCACCCACCAAACATTCCACTGTCTTTGGAAATGGGGCGTCGCGCGTTCGTTTCTCTCATGGCACGACTAAGAACAAGAAATATAGTTTCTACTCTGCTTATAATTACACATGAATAATCCTAATGCACAAGAAACGGAATGTATTTAAAACACAAGAGAACAATACTTTCTCATCCCAGTTACATGACTGTTACAATGGCTTCTTACCTGGCCGATTTCCACATACACACACACACACACACACACACACACACACACACACACACACACACACACACACACACACACTATACCACAGTTCTCGAACAAGTCACTGCAAATTTCTTCAGCACTGGGTGATGGTGACGCCTTTGGTTGTCTGGCACCAGGTTCCAGGACTGGGTCCCTGTGGTCGTCTGTTGGACCCTTCTTCCACCTACTATTTTTCTTCTTTCTTCTTCACAACTCTGGAAAACCGGTATCAAGATTAGATGTGCAAAGCGATGTTCTGGTGGCATGTTTGGTTTATATCAGATGCAATTGTGCACGCTTGAACCAAAATTGAACAAAACGAAACAATTGCATATGTTTATATGCACACATAAAGATTTCAGAACATGTCATGATTTGACATAATGTCAGCCTTTCAAAATAGACTCTGATTTTTGCCTAATTTCATGCATTCCAAACACGTTTTTTTTTTCTCTCCCTGTTTTGGCAATATTGTGACATTCACAAAATGTGTTGTGACAGATCTTAGTCGCAATGCAATGGGTCACAATTCATCAACTAGGCGAAAATGCAGGATTTTTGCGCGCGCGCGCGCGCAACACACACACCACACACACACACACACACACACACACACACACACACAACACGCACACACACACACAAACGCGCACGCGCGCGCGCATACACACACACACGCGCGCGCATGCACACACACACACACACACACACACACACACACACACACACACACACACGCACGCACGTACGCACTCGCGCGCACGATACACACACACACACACACACACACAACACACACACACACACACACACACACACACACACTCCTGAGAGAGAGAGAGAGAGAGAGAGAGAGAGAGAGAGAGAGAGAGAGGTCACCGCGGTATTATCTTATCACTTCATGTCACCGATGAACATGACGTCAGTAAACACACGTCACCCCTGGCTGTTAATCAAGGGAAGCACAGGGCCAGTTTCCTCAGACAGGAGGTTGGGTGCTGTGATCGCCTGCCGCACGTTGAGTTCTTTGTGCTGATGTTGCAGCCTGGCATCGTTTGGCACTGAAGGTACAGGGATACGGATACGGGTACAGATATGGATATCGATTCCTTAACAGGCCGTTGCCCCTCATGAAGGGGTGCGGCATAACAGTTATTCCAAACTATCATATTATCCAACTGTTCAAATTTAATGCGTTAAGACATCAGAACAGATCGTAATTTAAACGATAATATATATATATATATATATATATATATATATATATATATTAGCAACTTTAAACACTAAAACAGAAATAGTAAACAACTGCAGGCACAAATGGAAATCGTTGTTAGTGAACACACCCCAAACAACTACCTGAAAACCCCCCAAAACACGTGCAACTAACCCGCACGTGTAGACAGTGACAACTGGGCCCCACACACTATAAAACACCGGCGGTGGGTGACCCAAACATCATCCTGACGAGAGCAAGAGCTCGAAACAATATTGTAGATTTTAATATTCCTTTTAATACTTGATTTTAAACAAATGTTGCTCCCCAAGGGATCGAGCGCTTTTAAAATCATTTTAGCCATTCTAACAATATTCATCTCTCTCTCTCTCTCTCTCTCTCTCTCTCTCTATATATATATATATATATATATATATATGTATATATATATATATATATCTAGAGAGAGAGAGAGAGAGAGAGAAACTCGTGGAAAGCGTGGCAGCAGAGAGTCCTCAGAAGAGAAGTGTTTCGGCCCTTATCTCCTAGGGGCGTTGGGCCACACCCGATTCATGACTCCGGATGTCCCTCTGCTGCCCCCTTTTTTTCCCATCTTGGGACGAGCCATGGCTGGGATTCGAACCCATGACCCTCTGGACATGCTCATTTTCCACTTAATGACTCGCACTCTAACCACTGAGCCACAGGGACACCTGATATTTGTAGGAAATTTAAGCCTTATGAAGTTCACTTTTGTTCCTCCTTGACCAGATCCAGCTTGAACACCTCTCTGCCGCTTCTGCCATTGCTTTCAGGGCTCTGGTTTTTCCCTCCCTGCAACTGAGAGCTGTTTCATGAGGCTGTATGCAGACCTTCCTACAAACCCCCTAGCTCCAATTTCTGCAGTGAGGACTTTGACCTGATAGCCTTCTCTCCTCAGGCTGTTTGCCAGATCAGCATACTTTTCAGTCTTGTAGATTTGAGCTGCCTCCATTCTGTTCTCATATGGCACCGTGAGCTCGATAATGATCAGCTGCTTGATTGACTGAGAGTGGACTACTATGTCTAGTCTCATGCCACTCTTGCTGATGATCTCTGGGTGACTCTTCCATTCTGGGAGGTCTGCAGTGCACTCCCAGTCATCTGTCCCATCCTAGTGTGACCCCCTCCCGCCCTGCTCGCTGTCAGCCCATTGTGACCCCCTCCCGTCCTGCTCGCTGTCAGCCCATTGTGACCCCCTCCCGCCCTGCTCGCGGTCAGCCCATTGTGACCCCCTCCCGCCCTGATCGCTGTCAGCCCAGTGTGACCCCCTCCCACCCTGTTCGCTGTCAGCCCATTGTGACCCAATCCCGCTATGATCACTGTCAGCCCAGTGTGACCCCCTCCTGCCCTGTTGACTGTCAGCCAATTGTGACCCCATCCCGCCCTGTTCTCTGTCAGCCCATTGTGACCCCCTCCCGTCTGTTCGCTGTCAGCCCAGTGTGACTCCCTCCCGCCCTGTTGACTGTCAACCCAGTGTGACCCCCTCCCGCCCTGTTCGCTGTCGGCCCATTGTGACCGCCTCCCGCACTGTTCTCTGTCAGCCCATTGTGACCCCCTCCCGTCCTGTTCGCTGTCAGCCCATTGTAACCACCTCCCGCCCTGTTGACTGTCAGCCCATTGTGACCCCCTCCCGCCCTGTTGACTGTCAGCCCATTGTGACCCCCTCCCGCCCTGTTCGCTGTCAGCCCAGTGTGACCCCCTCCCGCCCTGTTCGCTGTCAGCCCAGTGTGACCCCCTCCCGCCTGTTGACTGGCAGCCCATTGTGATCTCCTCCCGTCCTGTTGGCTGTCAGCCCATTGTGACCCCCTCCCGCCCTGTTCCCTGTCAGCCCATTGTGACCCCTCCCCTCCTGTTCACTGTTAGCCCATTGTGACCCCCTCCCGCCCTGTTGGCTGTCAGCCCATTGTGACCCCCTCCCGTCCTGTTGGCTGTCAGCCCAGTGTGACCCCTCCCGCCCTGTTCGCTGTCAGCCCATTGTGACCCCCTCCTGCCCTGTTGGCTGTCAGCCCAATGTGACCCCCTCCTGCCCTGTTGACTGTCAGCCCATTGTGACCCTCTCCCGCCCTGTTCGCTGTCAGCCCATTGTGACCCCCTCCCTCCCTGTTCGCTGTCAGCCCATTGTGACACCCCCCCCCCCCCCCGCCCTGTTCGCTGTCAGCCCATTGTGACCCCCTCCCATCCTGTTCGCTGTCAGCCCAGTGTGACCCCCTCCTGCCCTGTTGACTGTCAGCCGATTGTGACCCCCTCCCGCCCTGTTGGCTGTCAGCCCATTGTGACCCCCTCCCGTCCTGTTGGCTGTCAGCTGATTGTGACCCCTTCTCGCCATGTTGGCTGTCAGCCCATTGTGACCCCCTCCCTCCCTGTTCGCTGTCAGCCCATTGTGACCCCCTCCCGCCATGTTGGCTGTCAGCCCAATGTGACCCCCTCTCGCCCTGTTCTCTGATAGCCCATTGTGACCCCCTCCCGCCCTGTTGACTGTCAGCCCATTGTGACCCCTCCCGCCATGTTCACTGTCAGCCCATTGTGACCCCCTCCGGCCCGGTTCGCTGTCAGCCCATTGTGACCCCCTCCCGCCCTGTTCGCTGTCAGCCCAGTGTGACCCCCTCCCGCCCTGTTTGTTGTCTGCCCAGTGTGACCCCCTCCCGCCATGTTCGCTGTCAGCCCATTGTGACCCCCTCCCGCCCTGTTCGCTGTCAGCCCATTGTGACCCCCTCCCGCCCTGTTCGCTGTCAGCCCATTGTGACCCCCTCCCGCCCTGTTCAGATCGTACAGCGAGTGATAAAAGGTTTCCGTTTACAGTCAGTGGTCCTTCCTCACATTCATCAGCTTATTTCCGAATGACTTTCACTTTCAACCATCAACACCAACACCAGCACTATACTGTCCTTATCTGGTTTGTCTTAGCAATCTGTGGAATCGTAGGTTCCTCCTCATGGTGGTGAGAATACCGCTGATGTTGAGATAGAAAGTTCTCCTTTCCACCACTCCTCAGGAACGATTGTCCCCACCTGGTGTGTCCCCTGTGGATTCCCCACCTGGTGTGTCCCCTGTGGTGGGTGTTGACACTTCCACCACTCCTCAGGAACGATTGTCCCCACCTGGTGTGTCCCCTGTGGCGGGTGTTGACACTTCCACCCCTCCTCAGGAGCGATTGTCCCCACCTGGTGTGTCCCCTGTGGCGGGTGTTGACACCACACCTGAATGTAGCTAGCTGGCTCTGACAGGCCCATTTTACTGAGGAGTCTCTGCTACCACAGATGGCTTATTTGTGAGACAGACATCCTTTATTTCTCAACCTGCAGGTTGATGATTTCTTTGTATAACCCCCTCCACCTCGTCAATAAGGACACACGTACACAACTCTCAGCTGTTCTCTTAGAAAGCTTTGCCATGTCATTGTCTTCCGCGTGAAGAATTGGTCGCTGCTTTCATTTCACCAACACGCAGTAGGGAGATCATTTATATCCTTGGCTTATCCTCCTACGATTTAAATCCCTTTATCAAGTGCTTTGTTCCTTGTTGTTCCAGGGCCCGTTCTTCGTGAGGCTTCCACAGAACGGTGTCCAGATTCGACTCTTTGCCAGGAAGAACAGCGACTCCACTCACACGCTTCATCTGAGCAGCTTGGCACACTATTTCAAAGAGCCATACCTTGTCACGGACCAAACCGACGATCTTCTCTGGGACGTGGTCAAGTTCGAAAGCTGAACAAGCCTTCGTACTAGGCACAGCTTCAACCACACTGTTCGAAATATCGCTCTGTGTGAATTCCTCCTATTCCTTCATTTCCATTCTCCAATCCACCTCACTTTATATAAACCTTTTATTTAGTGTTCTACACACAACATTTAACGTTCCCATTCTTCAGTACAATTTTTGTACTTACATATATCTTTAATTTGAAATAGTTGAGGATAGTTTCGGGTAGTGAAACACCATTAACTTTGTGCTACATAGCCCCAGACTACAAACCTTACAGAAATATTGGTCTCCTGTAACCAGTACCTAGTGTTGGCAGCTCTTTCAGTGTGTGTGTGTGTGGTTTTTTTTTTTTATGGAAAATGAGCACCTTGTGCCTTTTAACAGGTATTTAATAGTCAGGATTCCACGTGCAGATTCTTTTCAAAAGTCTTTCCTGACTGATATTGACCGAGGGCATTTTTGGGTCGTGTTCCCAAAGTTACATTACAGTAGGGCCATATCTTGCACAGGATTATCTTGGAGCACCTTTTGGGGCAATCAGCAGCCGTAAGGCTTCTATAGCGTGATCCTCTTCCTTTCAAGGGTGTAGGAGAAAATCCCCCCCGGAGAGAATCCCCCCAGGGGATAATCCCCCCGGAGAAAATCCCCCAGGAGAAAATCCCCCCCCCCCCTCTGTAATAGAGATGCGGAGAAAATCCCCCACCCCACCCTCTCACTCACTTTAAACTTGTTGAAACCAAGTCCCCTACCTGAGCACAAACTTTACAAAACAAGATCTGAAGACAACTCACTGACTTCACAGTTGTTTTAACCAATTCAGTTTCGGCCACACTTGTTGGACACTTGTCACTGTGTGTCATTGGGAAGCACAATGGAGATTGTGACAAGCAACAAGGGGGGAGCAAAGATATCCTACCAAGGATTTCTCTATACCAAGAAGGCAACAAAGAAGACTCGGATCCGCTGGGAATGCAGTCAGAGGAAAGGACTTTCATGTAAAGGTGCTATAACTACAGATCTGAACAATGAAGATATTCAAGTAAGCACCATGCATTCTCACGAAGCTGACCCACATGCCGTGGAAATCGTCAAACTACGTGGGAAAATACGAACTCAATCCCAGCAGTCAGCTGCATCTGGAGGTCGTCCAGCCCAGATACTTGCCAGTGCTCTGGTTGAAACTACTGATCCAGTGAAAGCACGTCTTGGCAGCATGGATACTTTGAAGCGATCAATCCGCCACCAACGCCGTGGAGCACTTCCAAAGGATCCAGCATCTCTACGGGAGATTGAGATTCCCCACGAATGGAGAACTACTGGTGGACAAGATCCTCAGCCATTTCTTATGCACGACAGTGGTTCTGACAGTGGTCCACAACGGATGATCATCTTCGCCACTGACCGAACGCTCAGACATCTTGCCAGGGCTGATGAGTGGTTTATGGATAGCAACTTTTCCATGGCACCAGATCATTTCAGCCAGCTCTATGTGATCCGTGCACCAGTGGGAGACACGTGTGTTTCCTGTGTTTATGCCCTTTTACCAAACAAAACACAGGAGACCTATGAACAGATGCTGCAAGCCATACTGGATCGTTGTGATGAGTTGCAACTCATGCCCGATCCATCACAAGTCATTGTAGACTATGAAAAGGCTGTAATTCAAGCTCTTCATTTGAAATTGGGCGAGCACGTGGAGGTGAAGGGATGTTTCTTCCACCTCACTCAAAGTACTTGGAGAAGGATTCAGCAGCTTGGGATGACAGAACTGTACAAGAATAATGACGATGTGAAACTTTTCTGCGGAATGTTGGATGCACTTGCGTTCCTTCCAGTAGATGACGTACCAACTGGAATGGAATACTTGACAACACTCCAGATGGTGCAGAAGAGCTGCTGGAGTATTTCGATGCCACCTATGTTCGCGGCACCTTTCGTCAGGTACAGCTGCCAGCAGCCAATGATGATGCTCCGGCACCAGTGAGAGTGCGAAGGAGACCTCCACTGTTCCCCCCTGGGCTGTGGAACGTCCATGAGGCCACGATGCGAGATGGAAACCGTACAAAACAACCAATGTGAAACCTGGAATCTTGGTTTCTCACACCTGGTTGGTCACAACCACCCATCTCTATGGACACTAATCAACGCACTGCAAAAGGACTACGCTCTCGTGTGTACCTCTCTGTTGCAGGATGCCCGTGGAGAGCCGCCAAGAAAACGTGTGAAGCGTTCATCCAAAGACCTTCAGACCAGACTGAAGGCGATCTGTACCCAGCATCGCGACGGGGTCAAGACTCTGGAGGAAGCTCTCAGGGCTCTCGGCCATTGCATCCGCTTCTAGACAAAGTTTAGCAGAGAGAGAGAGAGAGAGAGAGAGAGAGAGAGAGAGAGAGAGAGAGAGAGAGAAGAGAGAGAGTAGGGGATGGGAGGAAGAGAGACAGAGCAGTGAATTGTGACTTATAAAAGCCTTATTTTTTTTCCTATCTTTTCACTTTGGCATAAAATATAATAAATTTATGTTTACACCCTCACATACACACACACACACACACACACACACACACACACACACACACACACACCACACACACACAGAGGTTGGGGGGGGGGTAGAGAATGAAATTAAAATTATAAAAATAATAATTGTTTTTATAATTGTTTTATGACTTTCACTGTAATAAATGTCTGCCATTTTGATTGTGACTTGAATGTTGTGCTTTCACAAAAAGCCCTCGCATTGACGAAACAAGCACACATAGCACCACTACAGTCACAAAACATTTTCTTGGATCAATCATGTGAAGGCGCACGGGGAGGGGGGGATTTTCTCCACATCTGTATTACACAGGGGGGGATTATCTCCGGGGGGGATTATCTCCGGGGGGATTATCTCCGGGGGGATTTTCTCCGGGGGGGATTTTGTCCGTACCCCTCCTTTCAACACACATGAACTGTTTGAGATGTCTGATTTTTTTTTCACCGTGGAAATGAATAAAGTAATCAAATCTTGTCAGAAAGATGTTCAGCTATC
>CM065741.1:52024369-52031869 GCA_033310375.1 Conus canariensis | reverse complement strand
ATGTGGGGAATGAAACAATGGGATATAAAGACCTAATGTGGGGAATGAAACAATGGGATATAAAGACCTAATGTGGGGAATTAGACAATGGGATATAAAGACCTAATGTGGGGAATTAAACAATGGGATATAAAGACCTAATGTGGGGAATGAAACAATGGGATATAAAGACCTAATGTGGGGAATTAGACAATGGGATATAAAGACCTAATGTAGGGAATGAAACAATGGGATATAAAGACCTAATGTGGGGAATGAAACAATGGGATATAAAGACCTAATGTAGGGGAATGAAACAATGGGATTAAAGACCTAATGTGGGGAATGAAACAATGGGATATAAGACCTAATGTGGGAATTAGACAATGGGATATAAAGACCTAATGTGGGGAATTAGACAATGGGATATAAAGACCTAATGTGGGGAATGAACAATGGGATATAAAGACCTAATGTGGGGAATTAGACAATGGGATATAAAGACCTAATGTGGGGAATGAGACAATGGGATATAAAGACCTAATGTGGGGAATGAAACAATGGGATATAAAGACCTAATGTGGGGAATGAAACAATGGGATATAAAGACCTAATGTGGGGAATTGGACAATGGGATATAAAGACCTAATGTGGGGAATGAAACAATGGGATATAAAGACCTAATGTGGGGAATGAAACAATGGGATATAAAGACCTAATGTGGGGAATGAAACAATGGGATATAAAGACCTAATGTGGGGAATTAGACAATGGGATATAAAGACCTAATGTGGGGAATTAGACAATGGGATATAAAGACCTAATGTGGGGAATTAGACAATGGGATATAAAGACCTAATGTGGGGAATGAAACAATGGGATATAAAGACCTAATGTGGGGAATGAAACAATGGGATATAAAGACCTAATGTGGGGAATTAGACAATGGGATATAAAGACCTAATGTGGGGAATGAAACAATGGGATATAAAGACCTAATGTGGGGAATGAAACAATGGGATATAAAGACCTAATGTGGGGAATTAGACAATGGGATATAAAGACCTAATGTGGGGAATGAAACAATGGGATATAAAGACCTAATGTGGGGAATGAAACAATGGGATATAAAGACCTAATGTGGGGAATGAAACAATGGGATATAAAGACCTAATGTGGGGAATTAGACAATGGGATATAAAGACCTAATGTGGGGAATTAAACAATGGGATATAAAGACCTAATGTGGGGAATGAAACAATGGGATATAAAGACCTAATGTGGGGAATTAGACAATGGGATATAAAGACCTAATGTGGGGAATGAAACAATGGGATATAAAGACCTAATGTGGGGAATTAGACAATGGGATATAAAGACCTAATGTGGGGAATTAAACAATGGGATATAAAGACCTAATGTGGGGAATGAAACAATGGGATATAAAGACCTAATGTGGGGAATTAAACAATGGGATATAAAGACCTAATGTGGGGAATGAAACAATGGGATGTAAAGACCTAATGTGGGGAATTAGACAATGGGATATAAAGACCTAATGTGGGGAATGAAACAATGGGATATAAAGACCTAATGTGGGGAATGAAACAATGGGATATAAAGACCTAATGTGGGGAATGAAACAATGGGATATAAAGACCTAATGTGGGGAATGAAACAATGGGATATAAAGACCTAATGTGGGGAATGAAACAATGGGATATAAAGACCTAATGTGGGGAATGAAACAATGGGATATAAAGACCTAATGTGGGGAATGAAAACAATGGGATATAAAGACCTAATGTGGGGAATTAAACAATGGGATATAAAGACCTAATGTGGGGAATGAAACAATGGGATATAAAGACCTAATGTGGGGAATTAGACAATGGGAATAAAAGACCTAATGTGGGGAATTAGACAATGGGATATAAAGACCTAATGTGGGGAATGAAACAATGGGATATAAAGACCTAATGTGGGGAATGAAACAATGGGATATAAAGACCTAATGTGGGGAATTAAACAATGGGATATAAAGACCTAATGTGGGGAATTAGACAATGGGATATAAAGACCTAATGTAGGGGACTAAACGTTGGGGAATTAATGGAAAGATTCGAATCCTACGAATTTAATGAAGGTAACTAAATATTATAACTAAATTTTGGGCACTGGATTTAAGGGACTAAGCGTTGGAGACTAACTACAGGGGACCAAATGCTAGTATCTAGATTTTTGGAACTGAATATCGGATGAGAGACACTAAATGTTGGTGACTACACATCGGGGACTAAATTCTGGAGACTGAAATGATGGGGACTAAATTCTGGAGACTAAAATGATGTCGACTAAATTCTGGAGACTAAAATGATGGGAATTAAATTCTGGAGACTAAAATGATGGGAATTAAATTCTGGAGACTAAATTGATGGGGACTAAATTCTGGAGACTAAAATGATGGGGACTGAATTCTGGAGACTAAAATGATGGGGATTAAATTCTGGAGACTAAAATGATGGGGACTAAATTCTGGAGACTAAAATGATGGGGACTAAATTCTGGAGACTTTGATATTGAGGACTGAACGTTGGGAACTAAATGTAGGGGACTGAATATATAGAGGACTCATTCTGGAGACTATATTCTGGGAACTGATTGTTGGCATCAAATGGTCTGGACTGAAATGTTGCCGACTCAGCATTTGGTAGTTAGTGCTGGCGACAAGATTTTGTAGTCTAGATATTGGAGACTGAGAGCTCTAAACTAGATTATGTGGTCTAAATATTGGGATTTGAAAACTTGGGTACTAGATTTTGTTGTCTTAAGGCTGGGAACTGGAAACATGGGTACTAGATTTTGTTGTCTGAATATTGGAAACTATACTTTGTTGTCCATTTGTTGGAGACTAAAAGCTTGAGACTAGATTTTGTCGTCCATTTGTTGGAGACTGAAAGCTGGGGACTAGATTTTGTTGTCCATTTGTTGGAGACTGAAAGCTGGGGACTAGATTTTGTTGTCCATTTGTTGGAGACTGAAAGTTTGGGGACTAGATTTTGTTGTCTGAATTTGGAGACTGAAAGCTGGGAACTAAATGCTGGGAACTAAATGCTGGAAACTAAATTCTGGGGACTGAAACGCGGGACTAAATGCTGGGAACTAAATGCTGGGAACTAAATGCTGGGAACTAAATGCTGGGAACTAAATGCTGGGAACTAAATGCTGGGAACTGAAAGCTGGGGACTAAATGCTGGGGACTAAATGCTGGGGACTGAAAGCTGGGGAGTAAATGTTGGGGACTGAATGCTCGGGACTAAATGCTGGGGACTGAATGCTGGGGACTAAATGCTGGGGACTGAGTGCTGGGGACTAAATGCTGGGGACAGAGTGCTGGGGACTGAAAGCTGGGGACTAAATGCTGGGGACTAAATGCTGGGGACTGGGTGCTGGGGACTGAGTGCTGGGGACTAAACGCTGGGGCCTAAATGTTGGGGACTAAATGCTGTGGCCTAAATGCTGGGGACTGAGTGCTGGGGGACTGAAAGGTGGGAACTAAATGCTGAGAACTAAATGCTGGGAACCAAATGCTGGGAAGTAAATGCTGGGGACTAAACGCTGGGAACTAAATGCTGGGAACTAAATGCTGGGAACTAAATGCTGGGAACTAAATGCTGGGGACTGAAAGCTGGGGACTGAAAGCTGGGGACTGAGTGCTGGGGACTAAATGCTGGGACTAAATGCTGGGACTAAATGCTGGGGACTGAAAGCTGGGAATTAATGCTGGCGACTAAATGCTGGGAACTAAATGTTGGGGACTGAAAGCTGTGGACTAAATGCTGGGGACTAAATGCTGGGGGGAATAAATGCTGGGGGGACTAAATGCTGGGGACTAAATGCTGGGGACTCAGTGCTGGGAACTAAATGCTGGGGATTAAATGCTGGGGTCTGAAAGCTCGGAACTAAATGTTGGGGACTAAATGCTGGTGACTGAATGCTGGGGACTGAATGCTGGGGACTAAACCTGAGGACTGAATGCTGGGGACTTAATGCTATGGACTGAGTGCTGGGAACTAAATGCTTTGGACTGAATGCTGGGGACTAAATGCTTGGGACTAAATGCTGGGGACTGAGTGCTGGGAACTAAATGCTGGGAACTAAATGGTGGGGACTAAATGCTGGGGACTAAATGCTGGGAACTAAATGCTGGGAACTAAATGCTGGGGACTAAATGCTGAGAACTAAATGGTGGGGATTAATTGTTGGGGACTGTGTGCTGGGGAGTAAATGCTGTGGACTAAGTGCTTGGGTCTTAATGCTGGGGACTAAATGCTGAAGACTAAATGCTGGGGACTGAGTGCTGGGGATTGAGTGCTGGGGAGTTAATGCAGGGGAGTAAATGCTGGGGAGTAAATGCTGGGAACTAAATGCTGGGGACTAAATGCTGGGGACTAAACGCTGGGGACTAAATGCTGGGGACTGAGTGTGGGAACTAAATGCTGGGAACTAAATGCTGGGAACTAAATGCTGGGAACTAAATGCTGGGGGACTGAAAGCTGGGGACTAAATGCTGGGGACTGAGTGCTGGGGACTAAATGCTGGGACTAAATGCTGGGGACTGAAAGCTGGGAATTAATGCTGGTGACTAAATGCTGGGAACTAAATGCTGGGGACTGAGTGCTGAGAACTAAATGCTGGGGACTAAATGCTGGGAACTAAATGCTGGGGACTAAATGCTGGGGACTTAATGCTGGGAACTAAATGCTGGGAACTTAATGCTGGGGACTAAATGCTGGCGACTAAATGCTGGGGACTGAGAGCTGGGGACTAAATGCTGGGGACTAAATGCTGGGAACTGAATGCTGGGGACTCAGTGCTGGGGACTAAATGCTGGCGACTAAATGCTGGGGACTCAGTGCTGGGGACTAAATGCTGGGGACTGAGTGCTGGGAAATAAATGCTGGGGACTGAAAGCTGGGGACTAAATGCTGGGGACAAAATGCTGGGGGGAATAAATGCTGGGGGGACTAAATGCTGGGGACTAAATGCTGGGGACTCAGTGCTGGGGACTCAGTGCTGGGAACTAAATGCTGGGATTAAATGCTGGGGACTGAAAGCTCGGAAGTAAATGTTGGGGACTAAATGCTGGGAACTAAATGCTGGGGACTGAGGGCTGGGGACTAAATGCTGGGGACTGAATGCTGGGGACTAAATGCTGGCGACTAAATGCTGGGGACTCAGTGCTGGGAACTAAATGCTGGGAATTAAATACTGGGGATTAAATGCTGGGGGCTGAGTGCTGGGGACTGAGTGCTGGGGACTGAGTGCTGGGGACTAAATGCTGGCTACTAAATGCTGGGGACTAAATGCTGGGGACTGAGTGCTGGGAAATAAATGCTGGGGACTGAAAGCTGGGGACTAAATGCTGGGGACAAAATGCTGGGGGGAATAAATGCTGGGGGGACTAAATGCTGGGGACTAAATGCTGGGGACTCAGTGCTGGGGACTCAGTGCTGGGAACTAAATGCTGGGATTAAATGCTGGGGACTGAAAGCTCGGAAGTAAATGTTGGGGACTAAATGCTGGGAACTAAATGCTGGGGACTGAGGGCTGGGGACTAAATGCTGCGGACTAAATCCTGGCGACTGAATGCTGGGAACTAAATGCTAGGGACTAAATGCTGGGGACTAAATACTGGCTACTAAATGCTGGCTGTTAAATGTTAGGGACTAAATTCTGGGGACTAAATGCTGGGAACTAAATGCTGGGGACTAAATGGTGGGAACTAAATTCTGGGGACTAAATGCTGGGAACTAAATGCTGGGGACTGGATGCTGGGGACTGAATGCTGGGGACTGAATGCTGGGGACTGAGTGCTGGGGACTGAGTGCTGGGAACTAAATGCTGGGGACTAAATGCTGGGACTAAATGCTGGGACTAAATGCTGGGGACTGAAAGCTGGGAATTAATGCTGGGGGCTAAATGCTGGCGACTAAATGCTGGTGACTGAATGCTGGGAACTGAATGCTAGGGACCAAATGCTAGGGACTAAATGCTGGGGACTGAGTGCTGGGGACTGAGTGCTTGGGACTAAATGCTGGGAACTAAATGCTGGGGACTGAGTGCTGGGGACTGAAAGCTGGGGACTAAATGGTGGGGACTAAATGCTGGGAACTAAATGCTGGGAACTAAATGCTGGGGATTGAGTGCTGGGGACTGAAAGCTGGGGACTAAATGCTGGGGACTAAATGCTGGGGACGAAATGCTGGGGATTAAATGCTGAGAACTAATTGTTGGGGACTAATTGTTGGGGACTGTGTGCTGGGGAGTAAATGCTGTGGACTAAGTGCTTGGGACTGAGACTAAATGCTGGGGACTGAGTGCTGGGGATTGAGTGCTGGGGAGTTAATGCAGGGGAGTAAATGCTGGGGACTAAATGCTGGGAACCTAATGCTGGGGACTGAGTGCTGGGGACTGAAAGCTGGGGACTAAATGGTGGGGACTAGATGGTGGGGACTGAGTGCTGGGGACTGAAAGCTGGGGACTAAATGGTGGGGACTAAATGCTGGGAACTAAATGCTGGGAACTAAATGCTGGGGATTGAGTGCTGGGGACTGAAAGCTGGGGACTAAACGCTGGGGACTAAATGGTGGGGACTAATTGTTGGGGAGTAAATGATGTGGACTAAATGCTTGGGACTGAATGCTGGGGACTAAATGCTCAATACTAAATGCTGGGGACTGAGTGCTGGGGACTGAGTGCTGGGGAGTTAGTGCAGGGGAGTAAATACTGGTGGCTAAATGCTGGGGACTAAATGCTGGGGACTAAATGCTGGGAACTGAATGCTGGGGATTAAATCCTGGGCACTAAATGCTGGGAACTAATTGCTGGGGACTAAATGCTGGGAACTAAATGCTGGGGACTAAATGCTGGGAACCAAATGCTGGGGATTAAATGCTAGGGAGTATATTTTGAAGTGTAAATTTGGGGATCGAGTACTAAATACTGGAGCCTTAATGTTGAGGACTAAATACTGGAGCCTTAATGTTGAGGACTAAATACTGGAGCCTTACTGTTGAGGATTCAATACTGGAGCCTTACTGTTGAGGACTAAATACTGGAGCCTTACTGTTGAGGACTAAATATTGGAGCCTTACTGTTGAGGACTAAATACTGGAGCCTTACTGTTGAGGACTAAATACTGGAGCCTTGATGTTGAGGACTAAATACTGGAGCCTTAATGTTGAGGACTAAATACTGGAGCCTTACTGTTGAAGACTAAATACTGGAGCCTTACTGTTGAGGACTAAATACTGGAGCCTTACTGTTGAGGACTAAATACTGGAGCCTTGATGTTGAGGACTAAATACTGGAGCCTTACTGTTGAGGACTAAATACTGGAGCCTTGATGTTGAGGACTAAATACTGGAGCCTTACTGTTGAGGACTAAATACTGGAGCCTTAATGTTGAGGACTGAATACTGGAGCCTTACTGTTGAGGACTAAATACTGGAGCATTAC
>CM065741.1:52009369-52019369 GCA_033310375.1 Conus canariensis | reverse complement strand
TCACGCACCATGCGGGTCTGTATGATGTATTGTTATCAATGGATATTAATTTGCTGATTTTAATGGGTGGAGACCTGACAACATGTGAGTGATTGTATTGGTTGGGTGGAGACCTGACAAAATGTGAGTGATTGTACTGATTGGGTGGAGACCTGACAACATGTGAGTGATTGTACTGATTGGGTGGAGACCTGACAAAATGTGAGAAGGAAAACGCCGATAGTTTCTTCTCTTTGAATGCAAACAGGTGACAAATCTGTGCGTAGGTATGTCTAATGCTTCTTCTTCTTCTTCTCATTTGTTTTTTCTTTCTTCCTCTTCTTTCAGATGTACCTCTTTGGGAAATTTGGTTTTTCATTCGCAACGCCGTCTGGTGGTTGGGAGGGGCGCTGCTACATCTGTGGCAACTGAACCCTTTCTCTGTCATTGCGAGACGTCAGCGACACCTGTACCAGTTTGATCACAAGGGAAGTCACTCTATCCAGCCACCATGGATGGAGCGGATTGGCGACTTCTTTCGCTCTGGTGTGTATCACCGGTTAATTGGTCTGTCTACATTGTTCGAAACAAAACCTGTTGGCGCGCGCGCATGTGTGTGTGTGTGTGTGTGTGTGTGTGTGTGTGTGTGTGTGTGTGTGTGTGTGTGTGTGTGTTGTGTGTGTCTGTGTGTGTCTGTGAGTGTGTGTGTGTATGTGTGTGCGGTGGGTAGTGTCATATGTCTATATCTGTCTGTGTATCTCTGTGTCCGTGGATTCAGTCTGCCTAGGACATGTTTACCTGTGTTTTTCTTTGTGTGTTTGTGTGTCTGTTTGTCCGTCTGTCTGTGTATCTCTCTCTCTCTCTCTCTCTCTCTCTCTCTCTCTCTCTTCTCTCTCTCTCTCCGCATCTGTATAACCATCCCCATACCGTTCATGCCTTGGCTGAAGGCTGTGTCAGACCAATTGACATAGGCTGGACCACCAAGGCTACATCAAACTGTTGTCATGTTCAGCATAGATATGCGGGGATTGTCTTCAGTCGTGACGAGCTCCTAGCATAACATTGTCAGTCTCCAAAATCTCACGAAGTCGGAGTGTGGTTACTCACGTGGTGGGGCAATCAAGAACGGTCACACACGTAATGTTCCCATTATGCCCTGAAATTTACACAGTCCATGGACTCTCAGGATGTGAAAGAGAAAATGGCAGAAGAAGATCTTATTGATGTGGGTGTAAATGAAGCCATATGTACATTCAATGTGATTATGAAAGAACAAGCTGAAGATTTGAAAAAGAAGATAGTATTAGATAAGAGAACCCCTGATGATAACTGGAATGATGAGGACTGTAAAGTATCAAAATGTAAAATGCGTAGCCTGTGGAGAAAATTTTTATAAAACTGTAGACAAAGATGATCGAGTCGCATTCTGTGTTTCAAGACGTGAATATAAACATTTAAATGAAAGAAAAAAGAAAGAATACAATATATCATTGTTAAATGAACTGATCGATTCTGTGAAGAGCCAACAGGTCTTTTGGGAAACTATACACAAAATTTAAAAGAAAAGATGTCAACCATCAAACGATATTTCTATATATGAATGGTTTGAACGTTTTAAAATCTTGGTAGAAAAAAGTGACGGAAGTAGTTCAACAGAGATCATAGTCAATGATAATGAAGATGAAGAATTCCCTTATGATAGAGCAATATCTACAGAAGAAGTTTTGCTAGCCATTAAAAATTGAATAATGGAAAATTTGCTGATCCTGATGGTCTAATCGGCAAATTTGTAAAATATTCTGGTGAATCTGTTTTGAATTTCTTCCTAAAACTGTTTAACTTTTGTTTCGATAATGGCACTTATCCTGATAGCTGGAGAGAATCTATTATTTTACCCTTATTTAAGAAGGGCGAGGTTAACAATGTAAATAATTATAGAGGTATTTCATTAAGTAATATTTTGAGCGCAATTTATAGCTCTGTTATTAATAGTAGATTGCATGAATGGGTAAGTCAAAACAATATAACTGGAGAACATTAGGCGGGATGTAAAAGAGGGTTTCCCACAATCGATCACATATTTACCTTGCTTGCTGCTGTTCAGAAACAATTTGTATATAATCAAAAGTTATATATTGCTTTTCTTGACTTTGAAAAGGCTTTTGATTCAATTTCTCGAAGATTGTTATGGCCTGTTTTGTAAAAAAAAAAAAAAAAAAAAAAAAAAAAAGGAATAAAACGTAAATTGTATCGTTGCATAAAAAGTATGTACTGTGACGTCAAAGCAAAAATAAGATCAGGTGCAAAATTATCTGAGTATGTCATGTGTACAAGTGGAGTCAAACAAGGTGACGTATGTAGCCCAGTATTATTTTCTCTATTCATTAATGAGTTAGCCTTGGAAATAATTGAAAATGGTCGACATGGAGTAACTTTTGACCTTCTAGAATTATTTATGCTGCTTTTTGCTGATGACATTATTTTACTAGTAGTGTCAGTGGTCGGTCTCCAGAGACAACTAAATAATTTGTACTATGCAGCAAATAAACTAGAATTAAAAGTAAACATGAGTAAGACAAATATTGTCGTGTTTCGTAAAGGGGGATATCTGGGGCGTGCTGAAAGATGGACTTATGGAGGTGAGAGAATTGCTGTGGCTAATGCTTACAAATATCTTGGTATTTACTTTACAACCAAACTTAGGTTTGAGTTTGCTTGTCAAGATTTAGTAAACAGAGCGAAAAGGGCCGTCATAGTTATTCTTCATAATTTGGACAAGTTGGACTACAGTTCATTCAGTGTTTTTATCAAATTATTCGATTCACAGGTGCAGCCAATCTTACAGTATGGAGCAGAAATATGAGCTTTTGAGAAAGGTGCCTTAATTGAGAAAGTTCACTTGTATGTGCTGAAGCGCTTTTTGAACGTAGATAGTAGAACTCCTAATGATCTGATATACGGTGAACTTGGGAGATATCCTGTTTATTTAAATTCTTATTTCAAGTGTATAAAATACTGGCTCAAACTAACGAGAATGGACGAATGCAGGATACCCTATAAAGGTTACAGGATGTTGTTAAAGTTAAAAGTTAGACAGTACTGGTAAGAGGACGTGGGCTTCGAAAGTTCGACAATGTTTAAATTCATATGGGTTTGGATGTGTTTGGGATAACCAAGGTGTTGAAAATATATCAGGATTTCTAAACTGTTTTAAACAGAGGATTACCGATTGCAGGTGGCAGGACTGGCATGACCATATATATAATAGTGATAGATTTGTTTAATACAAACTCTTTAAATCGACACATATATTAGAACATTATATTGAGATAAGAATGAATAGATACGTTAGGTGAGCACTGACAAAATTCAGATTTGGTGTATCTGACATTGGTTGCCTCCGTTTTAGGTATAGCATTGCTGTTGAAAATGATCTAACATGTCAATTATGTAAAAAAGCAAGAGAAGATGAAATACATTTTTTGTTTTGCTGTCCTGCTGTGGATGATTTAAGAATAAAACTTATCCAATCCAAATATTACACAGAACCGTGTAACTTTAGACTCATTCTCTTATTATCGACAAGTAATGAGAACACACTATTGAATTTAGCTAAGTATGTTTATGAAGGAAACAAGAGAATTCAGACTGCAATATCTTGAGGGTTTGTTTGTTTGTTTCTTTCTTTCTTTCTTAACTTACAGTATTTCATCATTAACATTTTGATTCGAATTATTCATGACATACATTACATTTATGAAACCCCCTTTAGTATGGGGCTTTGGCCTTAATCTGAATAAAAGATTCGCATTCGCATTCGCATTTGCATTCTCTCTCTCTCTCTCCCTCTCTCTCTCTGTCTCTCTCTCTCCCTCTCTCTCCGTCCTTCCCTCTCTCTCTCTCTCCTCTCTCTCTCTCTCTGTATGTCTGCCTCACTGTACCTCTGTTTATGCGTGCTGTTCTTATCCACCCCTATTTCTCCCCTTCCAACTCTCAGAAAAAAACCTCCTACGTTATCTTCAGTCCACTTCCCTGTTCCTCTCACATGATAATTACATTCAAACCTTTAAAAACAAGTCACACTTAACTCACTTGTCTGAATTCGTTCCGTCAGTATAAACAGAAAGCCGGTGAAAAGGAAAGTCATTTTAACTTTACGCGCATACACACACACACACACACACACACACACACACACACACACACACACACACACACACACACACACACACACATATCTCTGCATGCGCCGCCATTGTCCTCTTGGTCGGTTTGTAGATTACGCGTAGGGGGGAAGGGGAAAAAAGAAAAAGAAAAAAAAAAAAGAAAAGAAAAGAAAAAAGAAGTGAGCCGTGACTAATGATGGAGTGACACGACATGTATATCTGTGGTGTTGTTGACAATGACGTCACGTGTTCTAACTAATGATTGAGTGACACGACATGTATATCTGTGGTGTTGTTGACAATGACGTCACGTGTTGTGACATGATTCGTGTGGCAGAAAACAACGCCTCTCTCTCTGTGTGGTCTGACTTCATTTAAGTATCTATTGATTCATCTATCCGTCTATCCGTCTGTCAGTCTATTTATCTATCCACCTATCTATCAGTGTAACTGTCTACCTATATGTCTATCTATCTAGCTGTCTATCGTTTTATATGGATGCTGTTTAACCTAACCTACAAACGGGAGAATGGGATGAGGGCTAGGGTAGAAGGTAAAGACATATACAGGGAAAACACTCTCTCTCTCTCTCTCTCTCTCTCTCTCTCTCTCTATATATATATATATATATATATATATATATATTATGTGTGTGTGTGTGTGTGTGTGTGTGTGTGTGTGCGTTGTGTGTGTGTGTGTGTGTGTGTGTGTGTGTGTGTGTGTGTGAGGTGGGGGTGGGGGGTGTAGGTGTGTGTGTGTGTGTGGGGGGGGGGGGATGTGTGTGTGTGTGAGTGTATGTGTGTGTGGGGGGGGGGGGGGGGTGGGTGGTGTGTGTGTGTGTGTGTGTGTGTGGTGTGTGGTGTGGGGGGGGGGGTGTGTGTGTGTGATGTGTGTGTGTGTGTGGGGGGGGGTTGATGTGTGTGTGTGTGGAGTGTGTGTGTGTGTGTGGTGTGTGTGTGTGTGTGTGTGTGTGTGTGTGTGTGTGTAGTGTGTGTGTGTGGGGGAGGAGGGATGTGTGTGTATGTGTGTGTGTGTGTGTGTGTGTGTGTGTGTGTGGTGTGTGTGTGTGTGTGTGTGGGGTGGGTGTGTATGTGTGTGTGGTGTGTGTGTGTGTGGTATGTGTATGTGTGTGGTGGGGGGGGGGGGGGAGGGTGGATGTATGTCAGTGTGAACAGGAGGCTAATGAGGAAGTGGGAAGAGAAGTGGTGTGGGGGGGGGGGGGGGGGGGGGTAGGGGAGGGGAAAAGTGCCGGTTGACTGTATTACTCCAGATGTTATAATGTTATAGTGGTTGTTGAGGGAAGGGGAGAGGAAGGGGGGAGGAGTAGGGGAACAAACGAACGAACGAACGAACGAATTTTATTTTACCAGGGTAATGAAGATAAGCAAATACAAATGCTTTTTTCCACCCAGCCTGGGGCAAAAGAAAAAAAAATGTTCAGATCAAATTAATGCATTTAAAGATCAAATTAATGCAATACATATATAAAAAGAACAAAGTATAACAAAATCTTGTACAGTTCAAAACAAATTAGCTATTGTCCATGGCATTGACAAACGAACGCAAATAGAAAAAAACGCGTGAACATAGCGAACAAGGGGAAGGAAACGGGGAAGGAAAAGGCCAAGGGGTAGGTTTGGGGTAAATGGAGAGAGAGAGAGAGAGAGAGAGAGAGAGAGAGAGAGAGAGAGAGAGAGAGAGGAGAGAGAGAGAAGGAAGGAAGGAAAAGGCCAAGGGTTAGGTTTGGGGTAAATGGAGAGAGAGAAGAGAGAGAGAGAGAGAGAGAGAGAGAGAGAGAGGGGGAGAGAGAGAAGAAGGAAAAGGCCAAGAGGTAGGTTTGGGGTAATTGGAACGAACGAACGAACGAACGGACGAATGTTTTGTTGAGGGTAAGATGGATAAGCAATAATAATGGCTTTTTTAAACCATGCCCTCACAAAAAAAAAAAAAAAAAAAAAAAAAAAAATTACGAATATATTTACGCACACACACACCACACACATACAAATATATATTTACACATACATATATACATATACATATAGTTAATACACATATACATATGCATAAACATACATGCATACAAATATGTACAAAGCATACTTGTACACAATGTATGCATGCAGGTGAAAGCATGAATGTTGATGCGCAGGCCCCCGGCCCATATTATAGGGCAGATACCTACACAACACTTCCACTTACACATATATTTAAAAAGTCATGAGGAGAAAGGGCACATACCTTAGAAACATTCTTTAACCTTATGAGTTAGAGACAGACAATAGAAGGTAGACAGGCAACGCTAGACAAGACAGACAGAAGAGAGAGAGAGAGAGAGAGAGAGAGAGAGAGAGAGAGAGAGAGAGAGAGGAGAGAGAGAGAGAGAGAGAGAGATGGAAGAGAGAGAGAGAGGGAGAGAGAGAGAGAGAGAGAGAGAGAGAGAGAGAGAGAGAGAGAGAGAGGGCAGACAATACAGACAGACAGATAGACAAATAGGCAGAGAATACAAGCAGGCAGCAGAACAAAGACATAGAGATGAGTAAAAACATTTGAGGAAATTGGATAGAAGATTACGATCCAAAAATACCACAGAAGGTTAACTATAGCTTAGCATTAGATATTTATGATAATGTGTTTTAAACGTAGATAAGCTATTTTTATTCCTTATGTCATAAGGAATTGCATTCCAAAGTTTACCACCCGAATATGCTAAGGAAGACATGAATAGATCAATTCTGGACCGGGGAATGGATATCAAATGTTTATTACGAAAGGTGTTTACAAGGAATTTGGTACATAGATAAGAAGGTACAAGATTGTTCATTATTTTGTACATAAACACACCCATATTGAAACGACATTTCTGACTGAATGGGAGAATCTCAAGTTCTTTAAGTCTGCAACTTGAAGAGATGATTTAAGGAGTACCATTTTTAGTGAACGTCTATACAAACGCTCCAGTGGTTTCAAGCAATTGTGACTGGCCATGTCCCAGCAAGTTGAAGCATAGTCAATATCAGATTGTATATGGGCATGGAAAAATAACTTCCGAGAATGTTGGTCAAGGAAATGCTTAATTCTGTTTAACTGAAATATCTTACTTGAGATCTTCCGAGATAAAGCAGAAACGTGATTAGACCAAGATAGATTGTTATTGATAGTGAGACCAAGTAACTTATGTGAATCAATTTCTTCTATAATCTGATCGTAGAGATACAATGGAGGTGATTTAGTTTTCAAGTTTTGTCGTTTTTACCTAGTTGATATCAACATAAATTTGGATTTCATAGGATGGAGGGCCATGTTATTTAGTTTGGACCACTCAGTAAGATTATTTATATCTTTTTGAAGAGCACTGCATACCGAGTGTACATACCTTTACTGTGGAGTGTCGTGTCGTCAGCAAATAGTTCACATGACGAGGAAATAGCTAGAGGAAGATCATTTATATAAACCGAAAAAAGGATTGGACCTAAAATTGATCCTTGGGGGACACCATAATTCACTGGTAGGAAAGTGGATTTTACAGAGGCTTTAAAAACTGACTGTTCCTGTTGGTCAGAAAAGAGGATAGCAGATCAAGAGATTTTCTGGATAGACCGTAAAATACAAGTTTTTTTACAAGAAGATTATGGTCAATAATGTCAAAGGCTTTGCAAAGTCAACAAAAAGTACACCTGTAAATAGATTTCAATTAATGTTTGAAAGCCATTGTTCAACTAAGTTAGATGGTGCTGTATGACAGGAATGGTTTTTCCTGAAACCACTTTGGTTAGGATGAAATAAATCATGTTTAGTAAAGTGTAACTGGAGATTGCGTTTAAGATGTTTTTCTAGAGGTTTAGACGAAGTAGATAGAATCGATATTGGTCGGTAATTTGAAAAATCAGTTGGGTCGCCGGATTTATAAACTGGTAGTACTTCGGCTACCTTAAAAGCTTGAGGGTAGTAACACTTTTCGATGCAAAGGTTGTAAATGTAGGTGAGATGCTCAGATATAACAGATGCAGATAATTTCAAGATTTTACTATCAATATTGTCTAGACCACAGCAGTTAGATTGTTTTAAAGCACATAGTGCCCTATACACTTCGTGTACACTTAAATATTCAAATTGAAGTTTTGTATCTATGTGTTTAGAATCACAATAATCTTTCAACGATGATAGATCATTGTTTATCATGTGATCAGAGTTTATCGTTTTCTCAGCTATTGTTGAAAAGTGTAAATTGAATTTTTCGGTGGATAAATCCATTCCCGAATGAATAGCGGTATCAGATTTTTTCCCAGATAATTCGTTAATGGCTTTCCAGATGGATTTTGTATCTGTTTTAGAAGCAATAAGTTCTTTGAAATATTTTTTGCGAATATATCTTTTTAAGGCAGTTACTTTATTTCGTTGTTTCTTAAAACTGTCACTTTTCCCTGTAGACTGTAATAAATTATCTCGAAGTTTAATGGCTGCATTGATTTCTTCGGTTAACCACTGTGGTTTGCCATCAGCTCTAACACGTTTAAGTCTAATAGGGACATGTTTATCAATTACAGACAGAAAAATACGATACCAAGTTTCAAGGGCCTCGTCGGGGTCGGTATATTGATAAACCTCTGAAAAATTTGCAGAACACAGGTCAGATAAAAGGACATCAATATTTAATGTTTTATAACAACGAGAAGATATGTATTGGTGGCTACATCTGGGAATTTGCGTTCCTTTTTTTGACCATGTTAAACAAACAGGAAAGTGATCACTAAGACCAAAGATCGGTACAGAAGTTTCAATAATATTAGACGGGTCATTTACATATATATGGTCAATAAGTGTTTCAGACTGTGATGTTATTCTGGTTGGTGTGTTAATTAATTGTTTTAAATTCTGCAGTTCAAAGATTTTTTTCCAGTTGTTATGCGGTTTAAGTAAATCAATATTAAAATCTCCAAGTAGTATTACCTCTGTTGCATAAGCGTATACATCTTCCATTATGAGATCGAAGCGATCAAACCACTCAACACGTTCTTCTGGATTTCTATATAGAAAACCTACTAAGACTGGTTTTGTCCCTTTCAAACAAATATCTATCCAAATGCATTCAATGCAGCATTTATCAAACAAATTTATTTGTTTATAATTTACCGAGTTGTGAACAAATGTTACGAGTCCAGTGTCCAGTTTAGCCATGGCATCTCTCCTAATCAGACCATAGCCTGGAATCAATACTAGATTGTCTGTTATAACCTCTAGGGGAGGGGAAAAGTGCTGTGTTGCTCGTATTAATCCAGATGTTATCATAGTGGTTGATGAGGGAAGGGGTAGAGGAGGGGGGGGGGGACACTAGGGGAGGGGAAAAGTGCTGTGTTGCTTGTGTTACTCCAGATGTTATCATAGTGGTTGAGAGGGAAGGGGAGAGAAGGGGGGGGGCAAGGGGGGGAAAAGTGCTGTGTTGCTTGTTACTCAGATGTTATCATAGTGGTTGAGAGGGAAGGGGGGGAGGGGGGGGGCACTAGGGGAGGGGAAAAGTGCTGTGTTGCTTGTGTTACTCCAGATGTTATCATAGTGGTTGATGAGGGAAGGGGGAGAGGAAGGGGGGGGGGGGGGGGGACTAGGGGAGGGGAAAAGTGCTGTGTTGCTTGTGTTACTCCAGATGTTATCATGGTGGTTGATGAGGGAAGGGGGAGTGGAGGGGGGGGGGGGGCTAGGGGAGGGGGAAAAGTGCTGTGTTGCTTGTATTACTCCAGACGTTATCATAGTGTATTACTCCAGATGTTATCATAGTGTATTACTCCAGATGTTATCATAGTGGTTGATGAGGGAAGGGGAAGAGGGGGGGGGGGGACTAGGGGAGGGGAAAAGTGCTG
>CM065741.1:51981869-52001869 GCA_033310375.1 Conus canariensis | reverse complement strand
TGCTAGAAGGTCCCTAAGGTACTCACTAATATACTCAAGGTCCCTAAGGTACTCATTGATATACTAAAGGTCCCTAAGGTACTCACTGACATACTAAATGTCCCTAAGGTACTCACTGATGTGCTAGAAGGTCCCTAAGGTACTCACTGATGTACTAGAAGGTCCCTAAGATACTCACTGATGTACTAGAAGGTCCCTAAGGTACTTACCGATGTACTAAAGTTCCCTGAGGTACTTACTGATGTACTAGAAGGTCCCTAAGGTACTCACTGATGCCATCAGGTCTTACCCGCCCCTGCAGTGAAGGGGAACCAGGATGTTTTACATGCAAAAGAGACCGCTGTGTGATGTGTAACAGCCCCATGGACTGCTGTGTGATGTGTAACAGCCACATGGACCGCTGTGTGATATGTAACAGCCACATGGACCGATGTGTGATATTAACAGCCATGGACGCTGTTGATATGTAACAGCCCCATGGACCGATGTGTGATATGTAACAGCCCCATGGACCGATGTGTGATATGTAACAGCCACATGGACCGCTGTGTGATATGTAACAGCCACATGGACCGCTGTGTAATGTGTAACAGCCACATGGTTCAGACTACCACCTTCCCCAATTCTGTTGCCTCGGAGTCTTTTACCAGCATAACCCACTTGTCATGTGAAACATCCAGCGTTATATATGTACTGTTCTGCTCTAAATGCCCAACTCACAATTCACTGGAGAGACCAAAAAGCTCTCTCAAACAAAGTGTCTATCTCTACCGATCTAATATGGAATTCGACTAACCCGGCACTTCAGTCAGTAAGACCACTCACTGTCCGACCTCCGGTGCATTGGAGTAAAAAGAAAAGATAAAAAAGGAAAGAAAAACAACAACAACAAGAACAACAACAACAACAGCATGTCCGCATTGCCTTCATAGGGAATATTTTTGGCTAACTAAAATGAAAACGAATTCTCCCAATTTAATTCCCTCTTCTGAAATTTTACAAGTGAAGTGAATAAAGATGAAGGGAGCGGGGGGAGGGAGTGATGTTTCTCTCTTCTTCTCTCTCTCTCTCTCTGTCTCCGTCTCTCTCTGTCTCTCTCTCTCTCTCTCTCTCTCTCTCTCTCTCTCTCTCTCTCTCTCTCTCAAGTGGCTGTCACTTTCAGTCTTGTCAACAGATTTGTAAAACATAATGTTAATGACCGGTTCTGATTTTAGATCGGTTTTGTTGTTTACTGGAGCTGGCACATACCTAGATGCACTACTGTTACTTTTAGTGTGTACCAGTAAGTAAATTGTGTGCGTGCGTGCGTGCGTGCGTGCGTGCGTGCGTGCGTGCGTGAGTGTGTGCGTGCATGCGTGCGTGCGTGCGTGCGTGTGTGTGTGTGCGTGTGTGTGTGTGTGTGTGTGTGTGTGTGTGTGTGTGTGTGTGTGTGTGTGTGTGAGCGTGCATGTACGTGTGAGCGTGCGTGCGTGCGTGTATGTAAAAAGAAAGAGGTAGTGGATAGGGGGAGGGGGGAGCCTGGGAGTAATGATGGGGGCGAGGTGGTAACTGGAGAGGGGAGGGTTTATGGGAAAAACCATGTCATTGGTTGTACATATGATATTATGTTCTCGGGTGTATTGCTGAGAATGAAGGTCCATGCCCATGTAGTGTGATCGGCCATTTATATACATATCAGGGTAACACACGGGAAAGAGGAAATGAAAAACGTGTGGGTGAGGAGAAGGCAGGGGGTGGGGGTGGTAAGGGGTCGCGGGAAGGAAACGTGGTTCAAGGAAAGCGGCGATGAACCAAAGCTACGTGACCTCGCCCCAGCTGGCTATACCACCAAGTCCTTCCCCCGCCCCACCACGACCTGCGGGGGCGGAATCGCATTCGTCATCTCGGATAAGCTGCTCCCCTATTGCTCTTTTGACTCGTCTTTTGATTTTCAGCATCGGAGCTTTGAACTTGTTCACCTGAAACTGTCCCTACCTAGCGCTCCTGTCACTAACATTTTTGGGATTTACAGACTGGTACCCAGCAGAAAGAACAAATTTACGCCCAGCATGTTTGTCAACGAACTTCCAGACTTTCTTGAATTTGTAAATGACCTTCCAGGAACATTGTTATTGATCGGCGACTTCAACTTCCATTTCAATAAGCCCACAGTTGGATACACGCCCGAGGTGTTAGAAATTTTAGATACTTTCGGACTCCAGCAGTCCGTGAATGAAATGACGAACAAACAGGGTAACATAGTAGACTGGGTAGTCTACAGAGACAGTGATCATCTTCTTAAATCCTCAACCGTTGACAATAACCTAGCATCGGATCATTATGCTGTGAAGTGTGAATTACATATCATTAGGCCCGCCGTTCCAAACACTTACAAGGAAGTTCGGAAAATTTCTGCTATCGATATAGACGCTTTCAAATCTGATCTGACCACGGCCATACCGAGCGAGCCATGGGCCTGTCAGCTGACGTCTGCCCTCCGTGCCACGCTTGATAAGCATGCTCCAGTAAGCAGGCGCTTGATCACTGATCGCTCACTGTGTCAATGGGTCAACATAGTGGGTCCCGAGTTGTCGGAGGCCAAGCAGGAGAGGAGGGGGGCTGAGAGGCGATGGCGCGCCACGGGACTGACTGTGCACAGGGAAATATATCAAACTGCAAGAAATCATGTTACTGACATTGTTCATCAAGCAAAAACTTTGTTCTATTCTTCAAAGATATTGGCCTGTAATACGGCCAAGCAACTATTTAATGTCACAAATAGTCTCCTAGGCAAAGTCAGCTACTCCCCCCTTCCCACCATCTTCCAAACTCAAGAGCTCCCTCAGAAATTCTTAGTTTTTCAATGGCAAAATTGACACTATCCATGAAAAGCTAGATTCTACTGCACCTGTACATCCTCTGAATGACAAAGTTTACTGTGGACCTCCTTTGGCTTGTTTTAGCCCTGTTAGTCAAGACTATGTCAAAAAACTTTGTTTGCGATGCAGCCCTAAATCATGTGAACTTGATGCCATTCCCACTAGCTTGCTCTTTCAGTGCATTGATGACGTCCTACCCCATCTTACTCATGTTATCAATACCTCTTTGTTCTCTGGTCACGTTCCTGAAATCTTCCGGTCTTCAGCGGTACGTCCATTGATCAAGAAGCCTTCACTAGATAAAAATGTTTTGAAGAATTATCGGCCTGTATCAAATTTCTATCATTTCTATCAAAATCATTGGAGAAGATCGTTTTGGAACAAATTCTAGAACATCTCGAAAAGAATCACCTTTTGAATCCTCATCAATCTGCTTACAGACAAGGCCATAGTTGTGAGACAGCACTCCTCCGTATAGTCAATGACCCTTCTGCGGGCTTGACGATGGGAATGTTTCCTTATTAGCGATGTTAGACCTCTCCGCAGCATTTGACACGATCGATCATAATATTTTGTTCTCACGGCTTCAAACTTCCTTTGGATTCAAAGACACAGCTCTCGACTGGATTATCTCTTACTTGACTGGAAGGACTCAGGCAGTGTGTGTACAGGGCAGATACTCAGACAGTTCTCCTCTTAGATACGGTGTGCCACAGGGTTCTGTACTGGGGCCAGTCCTTTTTGTGCTATATGCTAGTCCTGTGTCTGACGTCATCAGTGGTCACGCCATGTCGCATGAGAGCTTTGCTGACGATACTCAGCTTCATCAGTCGGCTCCCATTGCTGAAATTGACTCACTGATTTCTCGGACGCGGGGCTGCATTGCAGACCTGAAGGACTGGATGACAATCAACAAACTACAACTAAACGACGACAAGACGGAACTCATGTTCGTGACAAAACAACCTAACCATCCTTCTCTGCCTTCAACTGTCACTATCAATGACTGTACTGTCTCTGTCTCCACCTCTGTCCGCAGTCTAGGGGTCATTCTTGACCATTCCCTCTCCTTTGAGAAACAGGTTTCAAATATTTGCAAGATTGCCTATTTAGAACTAAGAAGAATCAGCTCCGTACGTCACCTTCTCTCTACAGATGCTACAAAAACTCTCATTTGTGCATTTGGCTTATCTAGAATAGATTACTACAACACACTTTTGGCCGGCCTTCCAAAATACCTGATAGAAAGATTACAGCGAATCCAAAATCATGCAGCCCGAGTCGTCTGTAGAGCAAGAAAATATGATCACATTTCGCCTCTACTTCGCTCTCTTCACTGGCTATCTGTCTCAAACTGTATCTCGTACAAAATCTCAACTCTCACTTTCTCTGCTCTCTTTGAAAATGGACCTTCTTATCTCTCAGATCTCCTTAAAATCTACACCCCCTCTCGACAACTACGCTCCTGTGCTGACGACCGCCTTCTACGAATGACTCGCTTCAGGACTACTACTGGTGAAAGATCTTTCTCTTTTCAAGCTCCAGCGACGTGGAACAGACTGCCAGACTCTCTCAGACATTCAGATTCTATCTCTTCTTTCAAGTCTAAACTTAAAACCCATCTATTTTCTCAAAATTAGTCAATGCTGAGGGGGGGGGGGGGGGGGGGGGGGGAGGGGGGAGGGGGGGAACAACCTATCTCATAGCCGTCTGGGCCTTTTCAAATGTAGTGTATGTGTATGTTTTCTATTATATGTATTTGTTGTATGATTGAACGTTATAGGATTAAGTTTTTGTAGTGATATTGAAAAATAAGTGAATGTCACACTCGTAGGATAAGGATTTGTTAGTTATTGTAGTAATAGTATTTGTAGCTGGGTGTAAGGTGTATTATTGTATATGAGAAGGGTGAATGTAGTATGACTTTGTAAAGCGCTTACAGAAATTCGTTTGATTAAGCGCTATATAAGAAACCATTATTATTATTATTATATTATAATTACGCAGATAGTAGTGAGAGAGAGATGAACAAATAAAGAATCCATTTATACTAATAATGATACGAATACTAATACTAATAACATTAATAATAATAATAATAATAATAATAATAATAATGATGATGATGATGATACTAATAATGATGATATTAATAATAATAATAATAATAATAATGATGGTGATGATGATGATCTGATAATGATGATGATGATGATAATGATGATAATAATAATGATAATAGTAATAATAATAATAATAATAATGATAATGATGATCTGATGATGATGATGATGATGATAATAGTAACAACAACAACAACCACAGGAACAACAATTATAATAACAATAATAATAGTAAAAATATCAATACTAATAATAATAATGATAATCATAATAATAATAATAATAATAATAATAATAATAAATGATAATAGTAAATGCTGATACAGCAAACCTTCTGGTGGTACAAGTAGCTCTGTAAGGTTGAAGCCGTAACACTTTCAAATGCTTCATGTGGTGTCACGACTTGGCACCCTGTCGATCCACTCATTGATCGGGGCTCAGCTCAGAGAAGGGAACCATCGGACAGGCGCCATAAACACCCACTGGAGCTCAGCTCAGAGAAGGGAACCATCGGACAGGCGCCATAAACACCCACTGGTGCTCAGCTCAGAGAAGGGAACCATCGGACAGGCGCCATAAACACCCACTGGTGCTCAGCTCAGAGAAGGGAACCATCGGACAGGCGCCATAAACACCCACTGGAGCTCCGCTCAGAGAAGGGAACCATCGGACAGGCGCCATAAACACCCACTGGAGCTCAGCCCACAGAAGGAACCATCGGACAGGCGCCATAAACACCCACTGGAGCTCAGCTCAGAGAAGGGAACCATCGGACAGGCGCCATAAACACCCACTGGAGCTCAGCTCAGAGAAGGGAACCATCGGACAGGCGCCATAAACACCCACTGGTGCTCAGCTCAGAGGAGGGAACCATCGGACAGGCGCCATAAACACCCACTGGCTTTCCTTACTTGTTGCTTCAAAAAAGAAAAAAAATCCGCCGACAAGCGTTTACTTGTACATAGTAATTTATCGATTCAAGAACATAAATACATGTATATAGTAGATCATCAGGGAAAAACAAACGAAGCCAAAAACAAAAAACAAAAAAAAGAAGAAAAACTATACAAAAAAGTCCAGTGATATACAAGAGAGAGAGAGAGAGAGAGAGAGAGAGAGAGAGAGAGAGAGAGAGAGAGAGAGAGAGAGGTTGCAACTGATTGTCATTTTATTTATTTTCAATGAAAACGAACACATCTATAGGTCTCTGTCTCTCCTCTCTCTCTTCTCTCTCTCTCTCTCTCTCTCTCTCTCTCTCTCTCTCTCACTAACGCGCGCGCGCACACACACACACACACACATTGCACACACACATTGCACACACACACACACACACACACACACACACACACACACACACACACACACACGCACACACGCGCGCGCGCGCGCGCGCGCCACACACACACACACATACACACACACACACACACACACACACACACTTGTTTCTCTCATGTCATCCACCATGGGCAAAGAGCTTTTGTAATTACTCTGTAAATAACTTTTCGTGCCAGCAAGCTAGACACGCCCTGAGAATAATACCGATTTCCGTCCGCCGTGTGCATACTCACAGACCCACAACACGCACCGCGTACTTTGGGCACGAACAATCCGAACCAATGAACTGCATTTGGTTGTCGTCTGCTTACGGGTGTCGTATGCGTTTGGCTGATGTCGGCCTTCAGTGTATCTTTGCTTGTTTCTTTTTTTGTAGATGTATAAACTGTCTCATAAAGAGTGAAATTCTAATTCATTTGGTGGTGACGTAGTTTGAAATGCATTAAAAAAAAAAAAAAAAAAAAAATGTTGCTCGTTTTCACGACGTAAATAAGATTCTTACAAAGAAAAAGTGCAGGAAGAGTTGTCTTCTCGCTTTGGAATCAACGAATTGAAGGCCTATGTCTAGACAGAAGACTGAGACGGCTCCCATCTTTCTTGAAAGGATTTTTTAGGTACATGTATTTTGGTTCTAGAATCAGAGGACTGTCACCTAGTTCAGCCACCATTTCAGATGGGTGTGGTGAAGATAGTTCATTGCCTTTTGGTTTAGTTCAATGTCCTACACCTTTCTGCTGTTCGGAAGCTTTCCATTCCACATGCAGTGACCGTTATTTTAAACTACTCGAGTCAGTTCTATGGTTATCGGTGAAATACTGTTAAGGGTTGTAACTGATTGTCCTTCGTTCTATGGTTATCGGTGAAATATTGTTAAGGGTTGTAACTGACTGTCCTTCGTGCTATGGTTATCGGCGAAATATTGTTAAGGGTTGTAACTGACTGTCCTTCGTTCTATGGTTATCGGTGAAATGTTGTTAAGGGTTGTCACTGACTGTCCTTCGTTCTATGGTTATCGGTGAAATATTGTTAAGGGTGGTCACTGATTGTCCTTCGTTCTATGGTTATCGGTGAAATATTGTTAAGGGTTGTCACTGACTGTCCTTCGTTCTATGGTTATCGGTGAAATATTGTTAAGGGTTGTCACTGATTGTCCTTCGTCCTATGGTTATCGGTGAAATATTGTTAAGGGTTGTCACTGACTGTCCTTCGTTCTATGGTTATCGGTGAAATATTGTTAAGGGTTGTCACTGATTGTCCTTCGTTCTATGGTTATCGGTGAAATATTGTTAAGGGTTGTCACTGATTGTCCTTCAAAAGCATAGGAGAACATTTGAACTACAAAACTGCGTTTACTTTTGTTGCGTTTCACATCTTGTTTGACTCCTCCATTGTATTTGTATATTTGTTTATTCATTTATTTATTTATCGCTTTATCTATTTATCCATCTATTTCTATGTCTTGTCAACATATGTTCAGACAATAATGATGTCTCCATTCAGTTTACTGCGTACCATTGCTTGCTTCGTGAGTGTTTGGAAACATTACTCCTTTAGCTATCACGGATGTGCTGAGATCGCTTCATAGTCACGTGGTTTTTGTTTGGCGTCAGTTTGAGATCGCTTCATAGTCACATGGTTTTTGTTTGGCGTCATTTTAATCGAATTTATTCGATTATGTAAGGGACTGTTTCGAATCGCATTTTAAATTGATCCTTGACTTGGTTTTATTTGTTAGTCCGATCACTTTTATTTGAAGAGACTGACGGTCTAAAGATGTAAACTTCCTTTCAGTCCTGACATGAGCATTGGTCGGCTGGGCTCTAAACACCACGCCTTCACAGGAGTAGTGTAATACACGTCTTCACAGGAGTAGTGTAATACCTGCTTGTGTGGCTATGAACACCATGTCTTCACAGGAGTAGTGTAATACCTGCTTGTGTGGCTATGAACACTATGTCTTCACAGGAGTAGTGTAATACCTGCTTGTGTGGCTTTGAACACCATGTCTTCACAGGAGTAGTGTAATACATGTCTTCACAGGAGTAGTGTAATACCTGCTTGTGTGGCTATGAACACCATGTCGTCACAGGAGTTGTGTAATACATGTCTTCACAGGAGTGGTGTAATACCTGCTTGTGTGGCTTTGAACACCACGTCTTCACAGGAGTTGTGTAATACCTGCTTGCGTAGCTTTGTTCTCGCGCTGTGCCTGGTGAAGATCGGCTCTAAAGAAACACGGTTGTAGATTAAGGACAACGTCCGAGAATCATTTCATGATGGACGAATCTCTGGATTCTTCAGGTATCGTATAGTTTATCATATCTCTGGATTCCTCAGGTATCGTATAGTTGATCATATCTCTGGATTCCTCAAGTATCGTATAGTTTATCACATCTCTGGATTCCTCAGGTATCGTATAATTTATCATATCTCTGGATTCCTCGGGTATCGTATAGTTTATCATATCTCTGGTTTCCCTCGGGTATCGTATAGTTTATCATATCTCTGGATTCCTCGGGTATCGTATAGTTTATCATATCTCTGGATTTCTCAGGTATCGTATAGTTTATCATATCTCTGGATTTCTCAGGTATCGTATAGTTTATCATGCATCCTTTTGTGCACGCATCTTCATTATGGGGATCGTGTGTTTTATTTTTTTCCACATTTTCTTCTTCCTCCTGCTCCTGCTCCTGCTCCTCCTCTCTCCTCCTCCTCCTCCTCCTCCTCCTCCTCCCCATCATCATCATCATCATCATCATCATCATCATCATCATCATCATCATCATCATCCCATTATCAATGTTATTATCAAAAACAATACGTAACAGTTGTAGTCGTATGAGCCTGCTATTGGAGTTTACACGTGAATGGATTGTTTGTTTACGTCATTTCATTTCCACACAGTTCTTCTCAATCAATGTCTCCATGTGTGATTGGGGCGAAGAGATTCAATCCATGTGTAATTGGGCGAAGAGATTCAATGCATGTGTGATTGGGGCGAAGAGATTCAATCCATGTGTGATTGGACGAAGAGATTCAATCCATGTGTGATTGGGCGAAGAGATCCAATGCATGTGTGATTGGGGCGAGAGATTCAATGCATGTGTGATTGGGTCGAAGAGATACAATCCATGTGTGATTGGGACGAAGAGATTCAATGCATGTGTGATTGGGGCGAAGAGATTGAATCCATGTGTGACTGGGGCGAAGATATTCAATGTATATGTGACTGGGGCGAAGAGATTCAATCCATGTGTGATGGGGACGAAGAGATTCAATGCATGTGTGATTGGGGCGAAGAGATTCAATGCATGTGTGACTGGGGCGAAGAGATTCAATGCATGTGTGATTGGGGCAAAGTGATTCAATGCATGTGTGATTGGGACGAAGAGATTCAATACATGTGTGACTGGGGCGAAGAGATTCAATGCATGTGTGATTGGACGAGAAGATTCAATGCATGTGTGATTGGGGCGAAGAGATTCAATGCATGTGTGATTGGGGTGAAGACATTCAATGCATGTGTGATTGGGGCGAAGACATTCAATGCATGTGTGATTGGGGCGAAGAGATTCAATGCATGTGTGATTGGGGTGAAGACATTCAATGCATGTGTGATTGGGGCGAAGAGATTCAATGCATGTGTGATTGGGGCGAAGACATTCAATGCATGTGTGATTGGGGCGAAGACATTCAATGCATGTGTGATTGGGGCGAAGAGATTCAATGCATGTGTGATTGGGGTGAAGACATTCAATGCATGTGTGATTGGGGCGAAGAGATTCAATGCATGTGTGATTGGGGCGAAGAGATTCAATGCATGTGTGACTGGGGCGAAGAGATTCAATGTATGTGTAACTGGGACGAAGAGATTCAATGCATGTGTGATTGGGGCGAAGAGATTCAATGCATGTGTATTTGGGGCGAAGAGATTCAATGCATGTGTGATTGGGGCGAAGAGATTCAATGCATGTGTGATTGGGGCAAAGAGATTCAATGCATGTGTGATTGGGGCGAAGAGATTCAATGTATGTGTAATTGGGGCGAAGAGATTCAATGCATGCGCGATTGGGCTGAAGAGATTCGATGTGTATTTGTGTTTGGATTTGTTTTTGTCTGTTATCTTTTCGCTAGCTGGCTGTATGTCTGATTGTCTGTCTGTCTCTGTCTCTGTCTGTCTGTCTGTCTGTCTGTCTGTCTGTCTGTCTGTCTGTCTCTCTCTCTCTCTCTCTCTCTCTCTCTCTCTCTCTCTCTCTCTCTTCTCTTCTCTCTCTTCAGCCACTGTCAGTGTTCCACCTTTCTCTCACTGCCCAATACCCCCCTTCCTCCTCCCCCTCCCTTCTCCTCTTGGTCGGTGGGGCTATAAACAACATGACTACCCGTTCCATAGATCTGATTTATTATTTGATATCATACATGCTTCCTTTCTCTTCATGATATATCATAACATCGCTTCCTTTCTCTTCATGATATCATACATGCTTCCTTTCTCTTCATGATATCATACATGCTTCCTTTCTCTTCTTGATATCATACATCGCTTCCTTTCTCTTCATGATATCATACATTGCTTCCTTTCTCTTCAGATATCATACATGCTCATTTCTCTTAAGATAGACAGCACACAGCACATCAACTATCACTAAAAAATGACTGACGAAATGAAGCAGTTAATGAGCTATACGAAATACATGACCTCGAACACATGAAACAACGGATCAAATGATGAGGTTAAACAAAGAGAATGGCACACATCCTTACTACTTTAAAGACACAGGAACACTGATTCAATGATAGGTGTAACAGAACAGGATGGCGCTACTGCCTTTCAGTGTGAGTTGTTTTAAGACACAGGACTGGCGCACTGATCCAAGAATGACTGTGTGACGTTGTTAAAGACACAGGACTGGCGCACTGCCTTTCAGTGTGACGTTGTTTAAAGACACAGGGAATGGCGCACTGCCTTTCAGTGTGACGTTGTTTAAAGACACAGGGACTGAGCCACTGCTTTCAGTGTGACGTTGTTTAAAGACACAGGACTGGACGCACTGCCTTTCAGTGTGACGTTGTTTAAAGACACAGGGAACTGACGCACTGCCTTTCAGGTGACGTTGTTTAAAGACACAGTGACTGACGCACTGCTTCAGTGTGACGTTGTTAAAGACACAGTGACTGACGCATGCCTTTCAGTGTGACGTTGTTTAAAGACACAGGACTGCGCACTGCCTTTCAGTGTGACGTTGTTTAAAGACACAGGACTGGCGCACTGCCTTTCAGTGTGACGTTGTTTAAAGACACAGGGAATGGCGCACTGCCTTTCAGTGTGACGTGTTTAAAGACACAGGGAATGGCGCACTGCCTTTCAGTGTGACGTTGTTTAAAGACACAGGGAATGGCGCACTGCCTTTCAGTGTGACGTTGTTTAAAGACACAGGGAATGGCGCACTGCCTTTCAGTGTGACGTTGTTTAAAGACACAGGGAATGGCGCACTGCCTTTCAGTGTGACGTTGTTTAAAGACACAGGGACTGCGCACTGCCTTTCAGTGTGACGTTGTTTAAAGACACAGGACTGACGCACTGCCTTTCAGTGTGACGTTGTTTAAAGACACAGGGAACTGGCGCACTGCCTTTCAGTGTGACGTTGTTTAAAGACACAAGGACTGGCCACTGCCTTTCAGTGTGACGTTGTTTAAAGACACAAGGACTGGCGCACTGCCTTTCAGTGTGACGTTGTTTAAAGACACAGGGACTGGCGCACTGCCTTTCAGTGTGACGTTGTTTAAAGACACAGGGACTGGCGCACTGCCTTTCAGTGTGACGTTGTTTAAAGACACAGGGACTGCGCATGCCTTCAGTGTGACTTGTTTAAGACCAGGGATGGCGCACTGCCTTTCAGTGTGACGTTGTTTAAAGACACAGGGAATGGCGCACTGCCTTTCAGTGTGACGTTTTTTAAAGACACAGGGAATGGCGCACTGCCTTTCTGCCTTTCAGTGTGACGTTGTTTAAAGACACAGGGTGTTGCAATGCATGTCTTTTCGTGCCTCTCTCTCTCTCTCGTCTCTGTCTCTTCTCTCTCTCTCTCTCTCTCTCTCTCTCTCTCTCTCTCTCTCTCTCTCTCTCTCTCTCTCTCTCTCTGTGGATTTAATTTTCATCTATTCGTTCTTTCATTTGTCTGTTTGGAGGCAACTATCTGTCTGTCTGTCGATCGATCGATCAATCAATCTATCTCTATCTATCTCTTTATCTATCTATATATCTGTCTATCCATCTATCTGTCTGTCTGTCTGTCTGTCTGTCTGTCTCTCTCTCTCTCTCTCTCTCTCTCTCTCTCTCTCTCTCTCGCTCTCTCTCTGTGCCTGCAAAATTCGTAATGTTTAATATGAATTTGGTTTTGGTGTCGTTTGGGAGGCACAGTGTGTTGGAAGCATTAATTTGTTTATGAGAGAATTCAAACAGAGATTGATAGATTGTTATAAACAGAATTGGCGTGCTTCCTTGCAGTCTCATGAATTTTACAGTGTTTATTCGCAATTCAAGAGCACATTGATTCTCAGTCCTTATATGTATCTTGTTAAGAACGTACAAATTCGAAGAACATTTGCAAGATTTCGGATTGGAATGTCTCCTCTGAAGTCACATTTTTTTACAGTATATAGAGAACTGTGTTAATGATAAATTGTGTCCGTTCTGCAGAAACACACCAGAAACTGAATTACATTTTGTTCTTGTATGTCCACTGTACGATGAAATAAGAAACGAATTTATTCAGCCCAAATATTTCCATAAGCCATGTATGTTTAAATTCTACCTACTTATGTCAAGTGAAAACGAAGGTATTGTTTTACGGTTATCTAATTTTGTTTACAAAGCGTTAAACTTAAGGATGCAGTTTATTCAATCTAAATGATTCTTGTTGTGCTATTGCTCCCATGTTATGGGCCGGAGGCCTGACATTAAAACATTTTTGACTTTGACTTTGACTTTGACTCTCTCTCTCTCTCTGTGCGTCAGCAGCTTGCTTCAACCTCGCTGTTTTTACAAGAGAAAGCTTCATTGTGCTTGCTCTTTAATTCCGTTCATCCATCTCTTTTGATGAACTTGAAAAGCCTCCTAAAGGTGAACATGTGGTAAGTGAGGCTTTTTTAAAAATTCATCTTGTATCTATCGACCTGTCTATATGTCTGTCTATCAATCAATCAATCTCTCTCTGTCTTTCTCTCTGTCTGTCTGTCTGCCTCTCTCTCTCTCTCTCTCTCTCTCTCTCTCTCTCTCTCTCTCTCTCTCTCTCTCTCTCTAACGGACAATATATGTAGAGATTTCCGCTAGCCCTTCATAGCACTGACTGTATCATTCTGCCACACTAGCATCTCTCTCTCTCTCTCTTTATCTATCATTATCAAATCTATCTATCTATCTATTAATCTCTCTCTATCTCTCTCTGTCTCTCTCTCTATCTCACTATCTCTCTCTCTCTCTGTATCTCTCTCTCTGTATCTCTCTCTATTTATCTATCTATCTATCTATAACGGACAATAAATGTTGTGATTTCCGCTAGCCCCCTATAACACTGACCCTAGCCCCCTATAACACTGACCCTAGCCTCCTATAACACTGACCCTAGCCCCTGTGTGGTCCCCCTCACAGAGGAGCGGAGGAAGCGGCGGCTACTGCAGTGGGTGCAGGGCGTGGTGCCGCGGCTGGGGGTGGAGGACTTCACCACGTGCTGGCACGACGGGCTGGCCCTCTGCCACCTGATGGAGGAGCTCTGCCCCGGCCTCTGTCCTCGGCCCCACCTCCTCAACCCCCACCACCGCGTCAACAACTGTCGCCTGGGCATCAAGCTGGCCCAGCGCTACCTGGGCGTCTCCACGGTGAGAGGAGGAGGGGAGGGGGTACCTGGGCGTCTCCACGGTGAGAGGAGGAGGGGAGGGGGTACCTGGGCGTCTCCACGGTGAGAGGAGGAGGGGAGGGGGTACCTGGGCGTCTCCACGGTGAGAGGAGGAGGGGAAGGGGTACCTGGGCGTCTCCACGGTGAGAGGAGGAGGGGAGGGGGTTGGGGGGGATGGTGGAGGAGAGGTGGATGGTGGTTGGGATGGGGTGGGAGGTGGGGGGGGCGGGGTGCAGGTTGGGTGTAGCGGGGTTTTTGATGAAATCGGTCGGTGTGTCCCAGTCTTCTCTTTCCGAGTGTCGCGGTGTATGTGTGTGTGTGTGTGTGTGTGTGTGTGTGTGTTTTGTGTGTGTGTGTGTGTGTGTTGGGGGGTATGTGGATGGGTGAGTGCGTGAGTACGTAGACGATGCCCCTGATTAGAGGTGAAACTGTTTGACAGTGTGAAATTTGAACACTTCATAATAAAGATCTGTTTAGTTATCACATTCATTGATTTTTTCCCCCTACAAAGCGATTTGAATCTGTTATTTAGCGTTTCCAGAATTGAAATTTCAAAGACAATTCTACGAAGATGAAAATTATGATGATGGCGATGGTTGTATTTAAAATGATGATGATGATGATGATGATGAGGAGGAGGAGGAGGAGGAGGAGGAGGAGGAGGAGGAGGAGGAGGATCATAGTGATGATTCTGATGATGATGATGGTGATAATGATGATAATGATGATGATGATGATGATGATGATGATGAGGAGTGAGGAGGAGGAGGAGGAGGAGGGGGAGGATCATAGTGATGATTCTGATGATTATGGTGTTATTTATGATGATGACGATGAGTATGAAGAGGAGGAGGGGAAGGATATTGATGATAATGAGAAAGAGGACGATGACGATGAGGAGGGGGGGGGGGGTATTTCAAGTGATGATGATGATGATGTTGATGATGATGATGATGATGATGATGATGATGATGATATGATGATGATCATGATCATGATGCGGAAGAGGAGGACATTTTAAGTGATGAGAATAATGATAGTGATGATGATGATGATGATGTGATGATGATGATGATGATGAGATAACGATGATGATGATGATGGTTATGATGATGATGATGATCTGTAGCTAAGCGCAGCAAGGTGCAGGACAGCACAGTTCAGTGGAGTAGTATTGTGCTGGGAAGTCGATGGTAGTTCAGAGGAGTAGTATTGTGCTGGGAAGTCGATGGTAGTTCAGAGGAGTAGTATTGTGCTGGGAAGTCGATGGTAGTTCAGAGGAGTAGTATTGTGCTGGGAAGTCGATGGTAGTTCAGAGGAGTAGTATTGTGCTGGGAAGTCGATGGTAGTTCAGAGGAGAAGTATTGTGCTGGGAAGTCCATGGTAGTTCAGAGGAGTAGTATTGTGCTGGGAAGTCCATGGTAGTTCAGAGGAGTAGTATTGTGCTGGGAAGTCATGGTAGTTCAGAGGAGTAGTATTGTGCTGGGAAGTCCATGGTAGTTCAGAGGAGTAGTATTGTGCTGGGAAGTCCATGGTAGTTCAGAGGAGTAGTATTGTGCTGGGAAGTCCATGGTAGTTCAGTGGAGTAGTATTGTGTGGGAAGTCCATGGTAGTTCAGGGAGTAGCATTGTGGTGGGAAGTCGATGGTAGTTCAGAGGAGTAGTATTGTGCTGGGAAGTCCATGGTAGTTCAGAGGAGCAGTATTGTGCTGGGAAGTCCATGGTAGTTCAGAGGAGTAGTATTGTGCTGGGAAGTCGATGGTAGTTCAGAGGAGTAGTATTGTGCTGGGAAGTCGATGGTAGTTCAGAGGAGTAGTATTGTGCTGCGAAGTCGATGGTAGTTCAGAGGAGTAGTATTGTGCTGGGAAGTCCATGGTAGTTCAGTGGAGTAGTATTGTGGCTGGGAAGTCCATGGTAGTTCAGTGGAGTAGTATTGTGCTGGGAAGTCGATGGTAGTTCAGTGGAGTAGTATTGTGGTGGGAAGTCGATGGTAGTTCAGTGGAGTAGTATTGTGGTGGGAAGTCCATGGTAGTTCAGAGGAGTAGTATTGTGCTGGGAAGTCCATGGTCAGTTCAAGTGGAGTAGTATTGTGCTGGGAAGTCCATGGTAGTTCAGTGGAGTAGTATTGTGCGGGAAGTCGATGGTAGTTCAGTGGAGTAGTATTGTGCGGGAAGTCGATGGTAGTTCAGTGGAGTAGTATTGTGCTGGGAAGTCCATGTAGTTCAGTGGAGTAGTATTGTGCTGGGAAGTCCATGGTGTTCAGTGGAGTAGTATTGTGCTGGGAAGTCGATGGTAGTTCAGAGGAGTAGTATTGTGCTGGGAAGTCCATGGTAGTTCAGAGGAGTAGTATTGTGCTGGGAAGTCGATGGTAGTTCAGTGGAGCAGTATATGTGCTGGGAAGTCGATGGTAGTTCAGGAGGAGTAGTATTGTGCTGGGAAGTCGATGGTAGTTCAGGGAGAGTATTGTGGTGGGAAGTCGATGGTAGTTCAGTGGAGCAGTACTGTGCTGGGAAGTCGATGGTAGTTCAGAGGAGTAGCATTGTGCTGGGAAGTCGATGGTAGTTCAGTGGAGAGTATTGTGGTGGGAAGTCCATGATAGTTCAGTGGAGAGTACTGTGCTGGGAAGTCCATGATAGTATTCAGAGGAGTAGTATTGTGCTGGGAAGTGTAGTAGTTCAGTGGAGTAGTATTGTGCTGGGAAGTCCATGGGTAGTTTCAGTGGAGTAGTATTGTGCTGGGAAGTCCATGGGTTAGTTATGTGGAGTAGTATTGTGTTGTGGAAGTCCATGGTAGTTCAGTGGAGTAGTATTGTGCTGGGAAGTCGATGGTAGTTCAGTGGAGTAGTATTGTGCTGGGAAGTCGATGGTAGTTCAGTGGAGTAGTATTGTGCTGGGAAGTCCATGGTAGTTCAGAGGAGTAGTATTGTGCTGGGAAGTCCATGGTAGTTCAGAGGAGTAGTATTGTGCTGGGAAGTCCATGGTAGTTCAGGGAGTAGTATTGTGCTGGGAAGTCGATGGTAGTTCAGAGGAGTAGTATTGTGCTGGGAAGTCCATGGTAGTTCAGAGGAGTAGTATTGTGCTGGGAAGTCCATGGTAGTTCAGAGGAGTAGTATTGTGCTGGGAAGTCCAAGGTGGCGCCCAGATGACCATGATGATATTAAACCATCACAGCGACCATAACTATGATGACATGATGATGACGCCGAAGACGGCGACAGTGGCTATGATGCTGCTGATGATAATTTGTTAATGATAATGAAGTTCACGCTGATAATCATTGTCGTCAGTAGGGCGCTAAGTACACAGTATCCTACATATAGCCGGAATAGCTCGTTAGAGCGCCGGACTCGTGATCCTGGTGTTGCGGGTTCGAATCTCCGCCGGGCCGTTTCGGTACAGGGGGATCTTTCCCTTGGAGTTAACATTGGTTCTGACTCCATTTCCTATACAGTCCTTCGAATGAGACTATAAACCGAGGTTCTGTGTGTGAACGCACTCATAACATCTTGCACACACGTAAAATCCCATCACCAACTTTCGGAAGAGTAGGCCAGTTCGGCCATTGATATGGATGACACGTTACACATAGCATGCACACTGCGTGAGAAATGGAAAGAATGAAGGAAGTAAGGAAACTGAGAGAATGATATTGAACGATATTGACTGGATGACACGGGAAACCCAGGTAGGCAGCTCGTTGTGTAAACGAGTGTGGATTGTAAAGCATTTAGAGCTTGGTCTCTAGCCGAGAATAGGCGCTATATAAGTATTCATTATCATTATCATTATTTTTCATTATTATTAGTATTATTATCATTATATGTTTGATTCAAACGGGCAACAATGAAAATCAGCCAAGTCACCCGGTGGCAGTGCAGTGTTTCCTGTGGTGAGTTACCCCGTGTCGAGTTGATAATTGCTGCCGATGCTGGGACAAAGACCGGACCAAACTATCCATAGCTGTGTACATGAGCCGGACAGGTGGTGGAAGGGGATGGTATTAATAGGGAAGAGGGGGGGGGGGCACACAAAATGACACAGGCCCCAGCAAAGTGATGCTGATGCTGACGATGTGATCCCTGATTTCAGACGCTGATAGGGCGGAGGAGATGGCTATAGCGGACTGATGCTGACGATTTGATCCCTGATTTCAGACGCTGATCAGGGCGGAGGAGATGGCTATAGCGGACTGATGCTGACGATTTGATCCCTGATTTCAGACGCTGATCAGGGCGGAGGAGATGGCTATAGCGGACTGATGCTGACGATTGATCCCTGATTTCAGACGCTGATAGGGCGGAGGAGATGGCTACAGCGGACTGATGCTGACGATGTGATCCCTGATTTCAGACACTGATAGGGCGGAGGAGATGGCTATAGCGGACTGATGCTGACGATGCGATCCCTGATTTCAGACGCTGATCAGGGCGGAGGAGATGGTTACAGCGGACTGATGCTGACGATGTGATCCCTGATTTCAGACGCTGATCAGGGCGGAGGAGATGGCTATAGCGGACACGGACGTGGAGGTGAATCTGATGCACCTGCTGCACCTCCTCAAATGGAGGGACCAGAGGGGAGGGGCACCTTCGCTGCAAGCTTCGCTGTCCCCCAAAACACCACTGTCAGCCAGCTTGGTCAGAAACGCACACGCGCACATGCACACGCATAGAGAGTGCGCGCGCACTCTCACACACCCACACCCACACACACCCACACCCACACCCACACGAGTGCGCGCGCTCTCGCGTACAGAAGACTTGTAGTAACAAAGGAAGTAGTAGTAGTAGTAGTAGTAGTAGTAGAAGTAGTATTGTTGATCTAGTCATTGTCATTTTTGTTGTTGTTCTTATTGCTGTTGCTGCTGCTGCTGCTATTCTTGTGGTTGTTTCTGTCATCGTTGCCGTTGTTGTTTTGCTGTTCTTGTTGTCGCTGTTGTTGCTGTTGATGTACTTGTCGTTGCTGTTAGCATGTTAGTTTTTGCTATCGTTTGTTGTTTTCAGTGTTATGATTCAGACATCATGTTTATCTCAGGAACCGGCACCGGTGCAGCTGGTGGCACGAGGCACGGGGCTGAAGGCAGGCATTGTGGGAAGGAGGGCAAAGTTCAACATCCTCACCGACTCCGCTTCTTTTCTTGACCTGCATATTGAAATCCAAGGTGAAGGGGGGGGGGGGAGAGGAGAGAGAGAGAGAGAGAGAGAGAGAGAGGAGGAGAGAGAGAGAGAGAGAGAGATGAATTAATTGACCTTTAATACTCAAAGATGATTTTAGGCCGAAGGTTAATCTTACCATCTGTCCTTGCCACGCATACATTATTTCACCATATGTCATTCGTAATTCACCCAGAGAGAGAGAGAGAGAGAGAGAGAGAGAGAGAGAGAGAGAGAGAGAGAAGAGAGAGAGACAGAGACAGAGAGAGAGAGAGAGAGAGAGAGAGAGAGAGAGAGAGAGAGGGTGCTTATTCGGTGAGACCATCACAGCTTTCTTCCTTTTATCTTCCTTGTTCTCCCCTTGCTCACCCACCTTTCTTCCTTTGTCCCTTCATGCTCTCCTTTCTCCCTTCAGTCTTTCTTTTCTTCTTACTGTACAGCTCTCCTTTCTCCTTCAGTCTTTCTTTTCTTCTTACTGTACAGCTCTCTTTCTCCCTTCAGTCTTTCTTTTCTTCTTACTGTACAGCTCTCCTTTCTCCCTTCAGTCTTTCTTTTTTCTTACTGTACAGCTCTCCTTTCTCCCTTCAGTCTTTCTTTTCTTCTTACTGTGCAGCTCTCCTTTTTCTTTTTCC
>CM065741.1:51956869-51976869 GCA_033310375.1 Conus canariensis | reverse complement strand
TGGTAAGAGTTGGGAGTCATTAGGGGTGTATTGGGTTGTTGTAGAGTTGGAGGTGACTAGGGGGAATTGTTGTTGTGAGGGTAGAATGATAGTCACTGGGGGTGGATTGGGGTGATAAGTTGTAATAGTCAATAGTGGCGGATGGGGTTGATAAGAAATAGGAGTCATGACAGGTGGACTGGTTTGATGACAAGGTAGAGCTACTAGAAGCAAAGTGGAATAGTGAGGGTTGTCAGTCACTTATGCGGATTGGGTTTGTGGGAGCTTAGAGTGAGTAGGGTCAGACTAGAGTTTTGGGACTTTGAGGATGTCGCTGTTTTTATTTGGCAAAGTGGAGCTGCTTTGCGTTATATGGAGAATGTTGGGATGTTTTTCGGCGGCAGTAATGTCATACCTGTTTTATAATGCTGTCTTGTGTTCTGTAGTCTTGTGTTATGTAGCAATGTGTTGCGTTTGCTTTATATTGTTGTTAAGTATTGGGTTGTGTTCCTGTTATGTTGTTCATGTTAGACAATGTTGTGTTCGTGTCAGTAATACACTTTGGTGCGTTGTTTTGATGTTTTATAGTATCGTGTTGGTGTTATACATAGTTGTGCTATTCCTGGTAATACATATTGTTGTATTATAAACGCCTGTGCCGTATTGCGAGCTATATACTGTTGTTTTGTGTATGTATTTTATTGTGTCCGTGATACGTGTAGTGTCATGTTTACAGTGTGGTGTTAGTCATAGTATTATATAGTGTTGTGATGTGCTGTGCGGTATTGCATCACTGTTAAATAATGTTACATCTAGTTCTAAGGTGTTTTGTTATGTTTGTGAAATACAGTGCTTTGATGTGTCGATGATATATTGTGATGTATTACGTTACTTAGCACTGTTTTGTGTTATACACTATAGGATTTCATAGTGTTGTGTCTTGCTCTATAGTGTTGTTTTATACAGTATTGTGTTGTGACCGTTCTATATAGTGTTGCGCCGTGTTGATGCCATGAAGTTTTGTGCTGAGTTATGCAGTGATGTGACACTTAGTGTTATAATCTGTTGTGATGCATTTGTGCTATAGTGTTGTGTTAGTGTTACATGGTGTTCTGTGGTGTGATAAGTACATAGTTTTGAATTACATTAATATGTAGTGTTGCATTGTGCTTAACAGTGATGTGTGGTATACAGGATTGCGTTCTGTTAATGTCGCGTTGTGAAGTACTATACGATGTTCGTGTTGTATATGACCGTACAGTACTGTTATGATTATATTAATGTTGTATGACGTTGTTTCGTGTTGAGTAAATGTTGTAAGGTGTGCTTGCATTTTATTTTGTTCTTGAATAACATTGTGTTGTGATGTGATGTGTTGTACTATATAGTTGTTGTGCGGCGTTAGTCCTCGTCGTGTGTGTGTGTGGTGTGTGTGTGTGTGTGTGTGTGTGTGTGTGTGTGTGTGTGTGTGTGTGTTAGAAGTAGTAGTACTTTCATTTGAAATCTTCTCACAAAAAGAATGTGATATTAGAAAAGAGAGAAAGTGTGTGTGTGTGTGTGTGTGTGTGTGTGTGTGTGTGTGTGTGTGTGTGTGTGTGTGTGTGTGCGTGTGTGTGTATACATATGTGCGTGTGCGCGTGCGTGTTTGTATGTGTGTGTTTGTGTGTGTGTGTGTGTGTGTGTGTGTGTGTGTGTGTGTGTGTTGTGTTTGTCTGTGTGTCTGTGTGTGTGTTTGGTATGGCATAAAACTTTGCTCTGTTCTATAATTGTCTCATGACATTGTATTGGGTTGTCATGTTAAGTAAGTGATGTATGGTGATGGGTTGTTTTGGTGTTTATGGTGTCGTGTTTTAGAACAGTAGCATGCCGTGCTATGGTGTATAAGTGTTGCATAGTGTTATGTAGTGGTGTTGTATTAGAATTGTATGTCGTTGTGTAGTCATGTATACTTTATTGCATAGTGCTGTGTAGTGGTGTTGTATTAGAATTAAATGTCCCTGTGTAGTCATGTATATTTATGGTATTATATTGTATTAGTCTTGTTTGGTGTTGCGTTGTGTTGTATTAGTGCTGTGAGGCGTCATGTTGTGTTGTGTTGTGTCGCGTCACGTCTCGTCCTACTACTATTGTATGGCGTTGTGTTGTCTCATGTCGTGTTCTGGCGTTTTAGTGCGTTGTATCGTGTTGTGTTTATACTGTATGACGTTGTGTTGTGATATTTAGTACTGTATGGCGAGTGTGCGTGCGTGCGCGCGCGCGCGCGCGTGCGTGTGTGTGTGTGTGTTGCTGACGTTTTTGGTGTTACGTTATGATGTATTGCGTTTTATGACGTTGTATTTGTATCCTTCAGTGATTACCTGTATTTTGTAAGTGTAGCTTTGTACAAGTATTTTAGGGAGTTGTGTTGTGTTGTACCGCGTCATGTGGCGTGTTGTTGTGTTGGTCCACTGTTCTGCTGTATACTGATGAGATACCTCGTGGTGCACTTTGTTGTGCTGTGTTGTGATGCATCACATGATGTTAGATTGTGCTGTGTTTCGATGTGTGGTGTTGTGTAGTACTATGTTAGGATGTGCTGTGCTGTTTTAGATTGGATTTTACTGTGTTCTGTTGTGCTGCGCTGTGCCGTGGCGGGTTGTGCTGTGCTGTGTTGGATTGTGCTGTACTGAATTGAGTTGTGCTGTACTGTGTTGTGCTGTGCTGTGCTGTACTGTGTTGTGCTGTGCTGTGCTGTACTGTGTTGTGCTGTGCTGTCTGTACTGGTTGTGCTGTACTGGTTGTACTGTGTTGGGTTGTGCTGTGTTGGGTTGTGCTGTACTGTGTTGGGTTGTTCTGTACTGTGTTGGGTTGTGCTGTACTGTGTTGGATTGTACTGCACTGTGTTGATTTGTGCTGTGCTGTGCTGTGCTGTGCTGTGCTGTGCTGTGTTGGGTTGTGCAGTGCTGTGTTGGGTTGTGCTGTGCTGTACTGTGTTGTGCTGTATTGTGTTGTGCTGTTCTGTACTGTGCTGTGTTGGGTTGTACTATGTTGTATTGGGTTTCGCTGTGCTGTGTTGAGCTGCGCTGTGCTTGTGGTTCGCTGTGCTGTGTTGCTGGCTGTGCTGTGTTGGGTTCGCTGTGCTGTGTGGGTTGGCAGTGCTGTGTTGGGTTGCGCTATGCTGTGTTGGGTTGTGCAGTGCTGTGTTTGGGTTGCGCAGTGCTGTGTTGGGTTGTGCAGTGCTGTGTTTGGGTTGCGCTATGCTGTGTTGGGTTGCGCTATGCTGTGTTGGGTTGTGCAGTGCTGTGTTGGGTTGCGCTATGCTGTGTTGGGTTGCGCTATGCTGTGTTGGGTTGTGCAGTGCTGTGTTGGGTTGCGCTATGCTGTGTTGGGTTGTGTAGTGCTGTGTTGGGTTGCGCAGTGCTGTGTTGGGTTGCGCTATGCTGTGTTGGGTTGCCCTATGCTGTGTTGGGTTGTGCAGTGCTGTGTTGGGTTGCACTATGCTGTGTTGGGTTGCTGCTATGCTTGTTGGGTTGCGCTATGCTGTGTAGGGTTTTGCAGTGCTATGTTGGTTTTGTTGTGCTATGTAGAATTATGCTGTGCTGTATGGATTGTGCTGTACTGTGATGTATTGGGTTAAGTTGTGTAGGGCTGTGCTGTATAGGACTGTGCTGTGTAGGGTTGTGCTGTGCTGTGTAAGGTTGTACTGTGCTGTGTAATGTTGTGCTGTGTTGTGTTGGGTTGTGCTGTGATATGCAGTGTTGCGTCTGCTGTTTATTTGTATTTGTTTATTGCAACACGCATACTGTCCTGCATTGATCAGAAGATAAGCTATAAACAAAATGACTTACATCATTTTGATGACGATGATGATAATGATGATGAAAATGATGATGGTGATGATAATGATGATGATGGTGATGATGATGATGATGATGATGATGATGATGATGATGATGATGATGATGATGATCACAGGATCAGATCAAGAAGTCTCAATCGGCCGCAGCCCACCTTTCCACCGGACAAGTCCCCGAACCCAGAACCTCCACCCCCACCACCTACACCCCCAGACCCTAAGCCCCCACCTTCACCATCTCCACCCCCAGACCCCAAATCCCCACCCCCATCACCCCCGCCTAAGCCCGTGGAACCACCGGAAGCAGGGATCTCCCTCAGGATCCTACTCCCGACTCTCGGAAGACTCCACCGGGGAGCTCCAACCCCGGCACGCCTCGCCCTACACTTCCTCCAGCTCTGGATCCGTCAGCTCAGGACCAGAGGACAAACAGAGCGGGGAAGAGCTGAGCACGGGTGGAGGAGAAGGAGGAGGCACTGAACGCAGGAGAGGCCAGTTGTTGACGGCCTGGAGGAAGTGGAAAACCTTCGATGGAAGCACGATCGTGGAGGAGGAAGGGGAGTGGGGGAAGAAGTCCACCTGGAGGTTCTCGCTGCAAGGAAAGAGGAGCCACTCCTTCACCGCGCCGGGCTGGCAGCACCAGCACCTGGGAACCAACAGGTGGTCGGAGACCCCGTACAGCCTCAGCACGGAACTGGAGAACATGTCCATCATCGATAAGCTGAACGACGATGACGACGAAATCCTGGAAATCGTCATCGAATCAGATGAGCCTCATGACCCTGAATCCGAAGCAAGCGATGCACCCGACATTTCCTCAGCGCTCGAAGAATCGGCGGAACATCCAACCGAGCCCGACAAAAACCGCCAAGAATCCGACAAGGGTCCGCGCGAGAACAGTTCCGTGACGTCACCGAAGCAGACAGTGCGAGGGAATTTGGCCCGACAGGGAAACGTCACGGGAAGTAACAAATCTTCTTCGGATACCTCCACAGAGACTGACAAATCCAGGGCCACATCGACAGACACTAGTCTGCCCGAGAAAGAGGAGTCGGAAGGCAGACGATTCCGAACGATCCAAAAACAGAAGAGAAGGGCAAAGGGAGCTAAATCAGTGTCAATTCTTGTCCCCAAAGCCAAGACCGACAAATCCACTCAGGTCAGTACATGGTGCACCTGTCCTCTATCTGTTATCAGGTCAGTACTTGGTGTACCTGTCCTCTATCTGTTATCAGGTCAGTACATTGTGTACCTGTCCTGTATCTGTTAACAGGTCAGTACATGGTGTACCTGTCCTCTATCTGTTATCAGGTCAGTACATTGTGTACCTGTCCTGTTTCTGTTAACAGGTCAGTTCATTGTGTACCTATCCTCTATCTGTTAACAGGTCAGTTCATTGTGTACCTATCCTCTATCTGTTATCAGGTCAGTTCATTGTGTACCTGTCCTCTATCTGTTATCAGGTCAGTACATTGTGGACCCGTCCTCTATCTGTTATCATGTCAGTACATTGTGGACCTGTCCTCTATCTGTTATCAGGTCAGTACATGGTGTACCTGTCCTGTATCTGTTAACAGGTCAGTACATGGTGTACCTGTCCTCTATCTGTTAACAGGTCAGTACATGGTGTACCTGTCCTCTGTCTGTAAGAAATTCTACCTCCTTTAAGTGGGGCATATCTACTCAAAGTAAGAGAGAGAGAGAGAGAGAGAGAGAGAGAGAGAGAGAGAGACGTTGAGGATGAGAATGGAGAGTTAGAGAGAGAGATGAAAACAGACCGAGAGAAGAGAGAGAGAGAGAGAGAGAGAGAGAGAGAGAGAGAGAGAAGCAGAAGACAGGACTAGGAAGAAACACGTATTTTAGATAATGATAGTGTATTCCAATCGTGAATCAGCGTCCAGGCCAACTGCTTTTAGGGAAATACCGTAGAACGAGTCGACAACCGTACAACACAGTGGGACTCTGACATCGTTATCAGCATGCTCTGCATCCTCGTCATCCCGTTATCCAGGTCAGTTACTCTTTACATGGCATTCCCCTTGGAGTCCGGCGTTAGCCCCCGCCTAGTCCTACCTCCACCGCCTTTCTAACCTCCCGTTCCTCCTCCCCTATTGTCTTCTCCTGTCCTTGTACTTGGGCAGTTGAAGCTCCAAACGGCAATGTCGGCCCATGTTGTCCTTTTGGGTGCTTTGAAAACAATATCATGTTTAAGGCTCAGTAAATGTCCTATTTGGAAATTAGTAGATGATGTCCTATTTGGGGTTCAGTAGATAGTGCCCTGATTAGGACTCAATGGATCATGGTTTGTGTGAATGTATGTGTGTGTGTGGTGTGTGTGTGTGTGTGTGTGTGTGTGTGTGTGTGTGTGTGTGTGTGTGTGTGTGTTTGGGGATAGGAGGCTTAGTCGATAATTCCTATTTAGGGCTCAATAGATGGTCTTCTGTTTTCGGCTCAGAACATGTCCTGATTTATGGCTTAGAAGACTATGTGTGATCTGGGGCTCAGTAGATATTGTCCTCTTTAGGACTCAGTAGATGTCGTGTTCGGGGCATGGTAGACGGTATTGTGCATAAGACTGGGTAAATGCAGTTATGTTTGGGACCATAAGCCATTCCTTTGGGGAGCTCCAAACCCGGACTCGAATGCGAATGTCATATGAAAAGTAGCTGACTTCGGACGACGGGATAACGAGGATGTGGAAAATGCTGATGACGATGTCAGAGTTCCACTGTGTTGTACGGTTGTCCTGTTTAGGGCTGAACGGATGTTGTCCTGTTTGGGACTAAGAAGATGTTGCCATGTTTTGGCTGAATCAATGTTGTCCTGTTTCAGGCTAAGTAGATGTTGCCCTGTTTAGGGTTCAATGTATGTTGTCCTGTGTGGATGTTGCCCTGGGGGCAGCTACATGTTGCTCTGTTGGTTCAGTATATGTTGTCCTGTGTGGATGTTGCCCTGGGGGCTAGCTACATGTTGTTCTGTTGGGTTCAATATATGTTGTCCTGTGTGGATGTTGCCCTGGGGGCTAGCTACATGTTGCCCTGTTGGGTTCAATATATGTTGTCCTGTTTGGATGTTGCCCTGGGGGCTAGTCAATAGATGTTGTCTTGTTTAGGGTTCAATATATGTTGTCCTGTTTGGATGTTGCCCTGGGGGCTAGTCAATAGATGGTGTCCTGTTTAGGGTTCAGTATATGTTGTCCTGTTTGGATGTTGCCCTGGGGGCTAGTCAATAGATGTTGTCCTGTTTAGGGTTCAGTATATGTTGTCCTGTTTGGATGTTGCCCTGGGGGCTAGCTACATGTTGCCCTGTTAGGTTCAATAGATGTTGTGCTGTTTAGGTACTTAATAGATGTTGTCCTGAGACTGAGTAGATGCTGTCATATTTCATACTTTGTAGGTGTTTTCATGTTTGGCTCTTAATAAATGATGTCTTGCTGCAGACCAAGGAGATATTGTCCTTTGTGTGTTCAGTGTGTTTGTTGCTCAGTAAACATTGTCCTGTCTGGGACAAAATAGATGGTAACTTGGGGTGGGAGGGGGGTATTAGTTTGTGTCCTAGTAGATGTTGTCCTGTCTTGGACTCGGTGAATGTTGCAATGTTTAGGAATGAGTAGATATTTTTCTGTTCAGGGCTTACTGGATTTTGTCCTGTTTAAGAAACAATACTTGTTGTTCTGTCTAAGAATGAGTAAATGTTGTTTTGTTTAGGGTTAAGAAGATGTTGTCCTGTTTAGGACTCAGAAATTGTCCTGTTTAAGAATCAGTAGAGGCTAGGCTTAGAAGATGTCCTGTTCGGGACGTCGTAGATAATTTGTGTTTGGAGCTCCGCAGATGTTGTCCTGTAGGGTGTTCAGTAAGATTGAAGCTAAGTTGATGTTGTCTTGTTTGATGCGTAGTTGGTGGTGTTCTGTTTGAGGTTCAGTAGATGTCCTCTTAGATGTCCTGTTGAGGGCTCTGTAGACGTCCTGTTGAGGGCTCTGTAGATGTCCAGTTGAGGGCTCTGTAGATGTCCTGTTGAGGGCTCTGTAGATGTCCTGTTGAGGGCTCTGTAGACGTCCTGTTGAGGCTCTGTAGATGTCCTGTTGAGGGCTCTGTAGATGTTTTCTGGTTCGGGCTCAGTTCGACTGTCGTGTTTGGGTCTTAGTTGATGTTGTCCTGTTTTGATGTCAGTAAGTGCTTTCTTGTTTGGCGCCCAGTAGATTCTTTTCCTGTTGGAAGCTATGTAGATATGGCCCAGAGGCTGAGTAGATATTTTCCTGTTTATGGCCTAAGTAGTTGGTGTCTTTTTTCAGTGGGTGTTGTTCTGTTGTGTTTCATCAGATGTTGCTCTTTCCAGGTTTCAGTGGGTGTTGTTCTGTTGTGCTTCATCAACTGTTGCTCTTTTCGGGTTTCAGTGGGTGTTGTTCTGTTTCTCATTAGCTGTTGCTCTTTTCGGGTTTCAGTGGGTGTTGAGTTGTGAGCTCAGAAAGAGATCTTACTGTAGATTGGTAGGTGTTGTCTTGTTTGGGGCTCAGCAAATGCTGTGATGTGTGAAGCTGAGAAGTGTTATTTCATTTCTGGCACCTGCAGGCTTTGTTCTGTTTGGGGCTCAGCAGGATGTCCTGCCTGTGCAGAATAAGAACTGGCACCGCTGGACACCACGGGAGTGATTTGTTGGAGTTACTCTCTCTCTCTCCTTGGACTGGTTCTCACGTAGTGAGTTTATACTGACTGCTCGCATTGAACTGCTGGCGGTGGGGCTGGGACAAAACGGCCTGAACGTGGCTGTGCACGGATTCACCAGAATTATAGATGCGGGGAGACTATCACTGTTAGAGGACGGGGATTAAAAGTTCAGGCGACGAAAGAAATGCCCTTTAGATATCATTCCTTTCTTGTCATGGACACTGTTCATATATCTAAAAGAAACGTATCTTTTGCAACTGATCTTGACAATGGCTTTGACGAAAAGTGGAGATACTGCACAAGGATAAGAATATTTCAGCAAACGATAGAATTTACTCATCTAATTAGGAATTACGATAGAATTCCGGCACGCTCTGCAGTTTTGCAAATACCAGCTCTGTTTATTTTTTTGTGCACAGTTTCAGTACTGGGATCATTATTATTATTTTCAACCCTAAGACCGTAGATTCTGACGTCGACAGTAACACGTGACGTCAGCAGTACTTCTGACGTTGACAATAGTTTGTGAAATCGACAGTGGGTCGAGACTGATTGCTCAGATAGTGAGTGATCCCCACTATGGTCCGTCTGTAGCTGTGCACATAGGGATTGAGGAGAAGCTGAATCTTTTCCACACTGTCCGTCCACGATTTCTTTGGTCTGCGTTTGGGACACCAGCCCCCACTGTATCTTGTAGAATGGTTTTGGATAGAGAGCCACGGCCAGATAGGTGTTCACCCTCCACTCTGCCCTGTAGAACAGTCTTGCACTGGGAGTCATGGCGAGACAGGTGTTCACCCTCCACTCTACCCTGTAGAACTGTCTTGCACTGGGAGTCATGGCCAGATAGGTGTTCACTCCCCCCCCCCACTCTCCCCTGTAGAACAGTCTTGCACTGGGAGTCATGGCCAGATAGGTGTTCACCCTCCACTCTACCCTGTAGAACAGTCTTGCACTGGGAGTCCATGGCCAGACAGGTGTTCACCCTCCACTCTACCCTGTAGAACAGTCTTGCACTGGGAATCATGGCCAGATAGGTGTTCACCCTCCACTCTACCCTGTAGAACAGTCTTGCACTGGGAGTCATGGCCAGTCAGGTGTTCACCCTCCACTCTACCCTGTAGAACAGTCTTGCGCTGGGAGTCATGGCCAGATAGGTGTTCACCCTCCACTCTACCCTGTAGAACAGTCTTGCGCTGGGAGTCATGGCCAGATAGGTGTTCACCCTCCACTCTACCCTGTAGAACAGTCTTGCACTGGGAGTCATGGCCAGATAGGTGTTCACCCTCCACTCTACCTGTAGAACAGTCTTGCACTGGGAGTCATGGCGAGACAGGTGTTCACCCTCCACTCTGCTCTGTAGAACAGTCTTGCACTGGGAGTCATGGCCAGATAGGTGTTCACCCTCCACTCTACCCTGTAGAACAGTCTTGCGCTGGGAGTCATGGCCAGATAGGTGTTCATACCGCACTCTACCCTGTAGAACTGTCTTGCACTGGGAGTCATGGCGAGATATGTATTATCCCTCCACTACCACGTAAAATGTTTTTTGACAGAATGTCATGGAGAGATACATGTGCACCCTCCACTGCGATTTTGGTCAGAGAGTGAAGGTGACACGCATGTCCAGCTCCACTGCACCATGTAGAATAGTCTCAGACATAGAGCCATTGCGAGGCACATGTCCACCCTCAACTATGCCCTGTAGAACAGTCTCTGCCATGGAGTGATGGTAAGACGCACGCCCATCCTGTTCTGTGCCCTGTAGAAGGTCATTCAGCGGGAGCTGTGGCGAGACACATGTGGGTGAATGATTGACATGAAACAGGTCGAGAACTTTCACTGCGCGCGGGATCACCATTCTTATTCAGACTTTCCAAGCTAGTTTAATGTAAAACGGCGGTGACCGGGACGGTATCATAGTTGTCATTCTCTCATACGCCATATCTGTGTCATTCTAATTTCGACATTCACTCTGCCCCCCCCCCCCCCCCCCCCCCCTCCATACAGGTCTCCTACGACGAGATCAAAACAGAGACAGGTTGGAAACCGCCCGCCATTCGGCTTCACGGCGAAAAAAATACCTGAAAGTCACCAGCACCACCGCCGCCCCTGCCACCATCATAACCAGTCAGTCTGCAGCTCCCCTTTCTCCAGGGAAAGTTCCGTGTCTGGCACCACCGACCTGCTGTCCGCCTCCCCGCCCAAAGGTTCCAGACTGTCATCCAAGTCCAGCTCTCTCAGCGACACCTCCCTCATCTTCGGTAGCGACGTCCAAGAAGTTCCGGAGAACTCGACCCCAAGGGGAGGAGGACTGTTGGAATCGTCCGGTGGGAGTGGCCGGTCGGACGTGAAACGCGATGAAACGGAACCGGAAAATGGCGAAGAAAGAACTTCCGTTGATTCTCGGGCGAAGAGAGAACGTTCAGAAACCTGCCTCCAGCAGAAAGAAACATTGAGAGACGAAGAGCTCCCCTCCCATCACAACAAAGACATCAACCACGAACACCCCAACAGACATAAAAGCAAACAGGCGGCAGCCAAAGACTCGCGTCCACCGCCGTACGGTCGGGCTCGCTCCGACCCCCAGTTCACTCGCCGGCCTTACTTCCCGGAAGACCTTGCCGACGCGGCAGAGCTGAGGGGAGGCTACCCGTCCGGCCGACCTCCCAGACCACGTGACCTGCACGTGCTGAACTGGATACAGCGCGCGGGCGAGCGTGACGAGCACGAGCAGCCGGAGCGTCAGTCCACCGTGGACACGCTGGACAGCGGGATAGAGAATGAGTCGCCCAACTACAGCGGCTTTGTCAGCGGTCATCGGCGGATTCACCGGCGGCCCTACCCCTGGTCCATCGACCTGGAGCCTAGTCTGGTGCGGGCCAACGCCGCCGCTTTCGACCTGGATGATGGTGAGTTGGGTCTATGAGCAACGGTGTTGTTATCTGCTCCCTCTGTCTCTTGCTGTGTCTGCCCGCTCTCTCTCTCTCTCTCTCTCTCTCTCTCTCTCTCTCTCTCTCTCTCTCTCTCTCTCAAAAAAAAAAAAAAAAAAAAAAAATTCAGGTTAGTGATCAATAGCTTTAAAACGTTTACACGCAGATTTTTTTTTTTAATCTCGTTGATTTTGCAATCTGATTAGCGTCATTTATCATAGATTTGTGATCAGAAAATCAGTACTGTCCTGATTATTATCTTGAAACCTTTGAGCAGCCTTTTTTCTGTTTGTTTTTTTCTTTTTCAAAACGGCCAGAATTAGTGTACTAGAAAAAAAAAAAACTTTATATTTCTAACTTTCTTGCCCCAAGTGTTGGTATTCCAAAAAGCACAGCGCGGACACATACCTCACGTGAAACTCACATAGACAAAAGCTACTTCGAAGAGAGAATGAAATTCCCCTTAAAAAAGGAAGTTTTTACACCCTGAGTTGAGACTTTCGCGCTCAACAATTTCGAAAAAAAGAATGTACAATCATGAATTATAATTAATGCAAGAATTATGTCAATATTTCAATCTTGATGGTCGTCCCACGAAAAAGGGAGACAATTCAAGGCAAATTTGGTACGACTGACCAGTGAATGACAAACAAGGGAGGTAACGTGTGCTCTCATGGTGGGCTCTGCTTATAAATGCGATCTAAGACCGCTTACGGTGACTGTATATCTCGCAACTATGTAGACCGGAGGTGCACAGAAAAAAACATGGAACTTTCCTCATAAGTAAATAACTTAATAAATGAAGTAAATAAATTATAAAAAAACAAACAAACAAAATCCGCTCAGTGTGTCCTCCAAGCAGTCACATAAACACAGGAAATACTATGTACTGTACAAGTCATTGCGTGTCTGTTCTTCAGCCCTTTCTGTTTCTTTGCTCGGTACGAGATAAACGATCAAAGGGAAAACTTCACCAGAAGATGGCAATGCTTGGTTTGCTGCTACTGTCTGAAGCCGCAAAGAGACAAGTCCAACTGGAGCCACATCATATTGATTTCTTTTTTAATCACATCCCTGTACAGGTCATCGTCGGTTGAGCAGACGATCGTATCCGTGGGAGATGGAACTGGATCCTCGCCTGATCCAGGATAACAGCGGATCCCGCCCGTCAGGTGAGAATTGTCTTTGGTGGAGTCTTTGCTTTCTACACATTTGTTGTCGCGCTGTGGCCTTTGTCATCCTTGTCACCGTTGGAATTGTCATCCTCGATGTGAAAGTGAGCAGCCGTAGTAGTATGTGGAGGAAGCAGTAGACACATAACAGACGTGGCACACTCGTTATTATCCTGGAGGTCGGAGTGCTGATGCTCAGACCACACAGCAGAATTTTTGATGTCTTGCAGGCAGAGTCCATGGCTCTTTCCTTGCGGACCGGGTCATCTTCCTTCTGGATGTCTATCCTGGAATCCCTTGCAGGAAACGTGGTTCTCTCCTTGCAAAATAGATGCATCCAGATGGTCTTCCTTCCTGATCTCTGTCACGGAAGCTGCGGAGGGAACAGACCACGCCATGGGTAGTGTGTCCCTCCTGGAGGGAACAGACCACGCCATGGATAGTGTGTCCCTCCTGGAGGGAACAGACCACGCCATGGATAGTGTGTCCCTGCTGGAGGGAACAAACCACGCCATGGGTAGTGTGTCCCTGCTGGATGGAACAGGCCACGCCATGGGTAGTGTGTCCCTGCTGGATGGAACAGACCACGCCATGGGTAGTGTGTCCCTGCTGGAGGGAACAGGCCACGCCATGGGTAGTGTGTCCCTGCTGGATGGAACAGGCCACGCCATGGGTAGTGTGTCCCTGCTGGATGGAACAAACCACGCCATGGGTAGTGTGTCCCTGCTGGAGGGAACAGGCCACGCCATGGGTAGTGTGTCCCTGCTGGATGGAACAGGCCACGCCATGGGTAGTGTGTCCCTGCTGGATGGAACAAACCACGCCATGGGTAGTGTGTCCCTGCTGGAGGGAACAGGCCACGCCATGGGTAGTGTGTCCCTGCTGGATTGAACAGGCCACGCCATGGGTAGTGTGTCCCTGCTGGATGGAACAAACCACGCCATGGGTAGTGTGTCCCTGCTGGATGGAACAAACCACGCCATGGGTAGTGTGTCCCTGCTGGATGGAACAAACCACGCCATGGGTAGTGTGTCCCTGCTGGATGGAACAGACCACGCCATGGGTAGTGTGTCCCTGCTGGATGGAACAGACCACGCCATGGGTAGTGTGTCCCCGCTGGATGGAACAGACCACGCCATGGGTAGTGTGTCCCTGCTGGATGGAACAAACCACGCCATGGGTAGTGTGTCCCTGCTGGATGGAACAAACCACGCCATGGGTAGTGTGTCCCTGCTGGATGGAACAGACCACGCCATGGGTAGTGTATCCCTGCTGGAACCACGCCATGGGTAGTGTGTCCCTGCTGGATGGAACAGGCCACGCCATGGGCAGTATGTCCCTGCTGGATGGAACAGACCACGCCATGGGTAGTGTATCCCTGCTGGAACCACGCAATGGGTAGTGTGTCCCTGCTGGATGGAACAGACCACGCCATGGGCAGTATGTCCCTGCTGGATGGAACAGACCACGCCATGGGTAGTGTATCCCTGCTGGAACCACGCAATGGGTAGTGTGTCCCTGCTGGATGGAACAGGCCACGCCATGGGCAGTATGTCCCTGCTGGATGGAACAGACCACGCCATGGGTAGTGTGTCCCTGCTGGATGGAACAGGCCACGCCATGGGCAGTATGTCCCTGCTGGAGGGAACAGACCACGCCATGGGTAGTGTGTCCCTGCTGGAGGGAACAGACCACGCCATGGGTAGTGTGTCCCTGCTGGAGGGAACAGACCACGCCATGGGTAGTGTGTCCCTGCTGGATGGAACAGACCACGCCATGGGTAGTGTGTCCCTGCTGAAACCACGCCATGGGTAGTGTGTCCCTGCTGGAGGGAACAGACCACGCCATGGGTAGTGTGTCCCTGCTGGAGGGAACAGGCCACGCCATGGGTAGTGTGTCCCTGCTGGATGGAACAGGCCACGCCATGGGCAGTGTGTCCCTGCTGGATGGAACAGACCACGCCATGGGCAGTGTGTCCCTGCTGGATGGAACAGACCACGCCATGGGCAGTGTGTCCCTGCTGGATGGAACAGACCACGCCATGGCTAGTGTGTCCCTGCTGGATGGAACAGGCCACGCCATGGGTAGTGTGTCCCTGCTGAAACCACGCCATGAGTAGTGTGCCCCTGCTGGATGGAACAGGCCACGCCATGGGTAGTGTGTCCCTGCTGAAACCACGCCATGGGTAGTGTGTCCCTGCTGAAACCACGCCATGGGTAGTGTGTCCCTGCTGAAACCACGCCATGGGTAGTGTGTCCCTGCTGAAACCACGCCATGAGTAGTGTGCTCCTGCTGGAACCACGCCATGGGTAGAGTGTCCCTGCTGGATGGAACAGGCCACGCCATGGGCAGTATGTCCCTGCTGGATGGAACAGACCACGCCATGGGTAGTGTGTCCCTGCTGGAGGGAACAGGCCACGCCATGGGTAGTGTGTCCCTGCTGGATGGAACAGACCACGCCATGGGTAGTGTGTCCCTGCTGGATGGAACAGACCACGCCATGGGTAGTGTGTCCCTGCTGAAACCACGCCATGGGTAGTGTGTCCCTGCTGGAGGGAACAGACCACGGCATGGGTAGTGTGTACCTGCTGGATGGAACAGACCACGCCATGGGTAGTGTGCCCCTGCTGGAACCACACCATGGGTAGTGTGTCCCTGCTGGATGGAACAGGCCACGCCATGGGTAGTGTGTCCCTGCTGGAGGGAACAGACCACGCCATGGGTAGTGTGTCCCTGCTGGAGGGAACAGACCACGCCATGGGTAGTGTGTCCCTGCTGGAGGGAACAGGCCACGCCATGGGTAATGTGTCCCTGCTGGAGGGAACAGACCACGCCATGGGTAGTGTGTCCCTGCTGAAACCACGCCATGGGTAGTGTGTCCCTGCTGGAGGGAACAGACCACGCCATGGGTAGTGTGTCCCTGCTGGATGGAACAGACCACGCCATGGGTAGTGTGTCCCTGCTGGAGGGAACAGGCCACGCCATGGGTAGTGTGTCCCTGCTGGATGGAACAGACCACGCCATGGGTAGTGTGTCCCTGCTGGAGGGAAAAGACCACGCCATGGGTAGTGTGTCCCTGCTGGAACCACGCCATGGGTAGTGTGTCCCTGCTGGAGGGAACAGACCACGCCATGGGTAGTGTGTCCCTGCTGGAGGGAACAGACCACGCCATGGGTAGTGTGTCCCTGCTGGAGGGAACAGAGTGTCCCTGCTGGATGGAACAGACCACGCCATGGGTAGTGTGTCCCTGCTGGATGGAACAGACCACGCCATGGGTAGTGTGTCCCTGCTGGATGGAACAGGCCACGCCATGGGTAGTGTGTCCCTGCTCACCCTAGGATCCAAGCACACTCCGCAGTGGGTTGTCCCCCTCCCGTCCCCTCCTCTCCCAACATACAGCAAACGAAAGGCACGACATAGTGGCGTAATCCCCACAGAGAAGAACGCCCCATGAATTCAGCCCCACAACCACCTGCCACAAGAAACGTATACCACCATCTTGATGGACGACAGTGAACAGGCCACGCCATGGGTAGTGTGTCCCTGCTGGATGGAACAGGCCACGCCATGGGTAGTGTGTCCCTGCTGGATGGAACAGACCACGCCATGGGTAGTGTGTCCCTGCTGGAGGGAACAGGCCACGCCATGGGTAGTGTGTCCCTGCTGGAGGGAACAGGCCACGCCATGGGTAGTGTGTCCCTGCTGGAGGGAACAGGCCACGCCATGGGTAGTGTGTCCCTGCTGGATGGAACAGACCACGCCATGGGTAGTGTGTCCCCGCTGGAGGGAACAGGCCACGCCATGGGTAGTGTGTCCCTGCTGGAACCACGCCATGGGTAGTGTGTCCCTGCTGGATGGAACAGACCACGCCATGGGTAGTGTGTCCCTGCTGGATGGAACAGGCCACGCCATGGGTAGTGTGTCCCTGCTGGATGGAACAGGCCACGCCATGGGTAGTGTGTCCCTGCTGGATGGAACAGACCACGCCATGGGTAGTGTGTCCCTGCTGGATGGAACAGACCACGCCATGGGTAGTGTGTCCCTGCTGGAACCACGCCATGGGTAGTGTGTCCCTGCTGGATGGAACAGGCCACGCCATGGGTAGTGTGTCCCTGCTGGATGGAACAGACCACGCCATGGGTAGTGTGTCCCTGCTGGATGGAACAGACCACGCCATGGGTAGTGTGTCCCTGCTGGAACCACGCCATGGGTAGTGTGTCCCTGCTGGATGGAACAGACCACGCCATGGATAGTGTGTCCCTGCTGGATGGAACAGACCACGCCATGGGTAGTGTGTCCCTGCTGGAGGGAACAGAGTGTCCCTGCTGGAGGGAACAGTGTGTCCCTGCTGGAGGGAACAGTGTGTCCCTGCTGGAGGGAACAGTGTGTCCCTGCTGGAGGGAACAGTGTGTCCCTGCTGGATGGAGCAGACCACGCCATGGGTAGTGTGTCCCTGCTGGAGGGAACAGGCCACGCCATGGGTAGTGTGTCCCTGCTCACCCTAGGATCCAAACACACTCAGCAGTGGGTTGTCCCCCTCCCGTCCCGTCCTCTCCCAACATACAGCAAACGAAAGGCACGACATAGTGGCGTAATCCCCACAGAGAAGAACGCCCCATGAATTCAGCCCCACAACCACCTCCCACAAGAAACGTATACCACCATCTTGATGGACGACAGCGGATGATGATCTTGAGATGTAGACCTGGGTAGCTGCCACCTCCTCCCCCAAATGTTCAGGAACCTGAAGTCGACACCCTCATGACGTAGCTCTTATAGTCCAAAAAATCAGACGCCCAATTATGTACCGCAACATTTGTCTTCTCTCAAAGTGCCGAACCCAAAGTTTCGACAACAGCGATGCCAGGCCAGAGTTAATGTTCGAGAGCTGATTAACCGTTGACGAGCTCTCCATCATGAGTAACTGTCAATGCGCCCTCCAACATGAACTCTGGACTGACATCGCTGTTGCGGATGGCCACAACATCTGTTGTGTCTTAGGGTGGACAGGGACAACATCTGTTGTGGCCCAGGACGGACAGGGACAACATCTGTTGTATCCCAGGGCGGACAAGGACAACATCTGTTGTGTCTTAGGGCGGACAGGGACAACATCTGTTGTGTCCCAGGGTGGACAGGGACAACATCTGTTGTGCCCCAGGGCGGACAGGGAAAACATCTGTTGTGTCCCAGGGCGGACAGGGACAACATCTGTTGTGTCCCAGGGTGGACAGGGAAAACATCTGTTGTGTCCCGGGGTGGACAGGGACAACATCTGTTGCGTCCCAGGGCGGACAGGGACAACATCTGTTGTGTCCCAGAGTGGACAGGGACAACATCTGTTGTGTCCCAGGGCGGACAGGGACAACATCTGTTGTGTCCCAGGGTGGACAGGGACAACATCTGTTGTGTCCCAGGGTGGACTGGGACATCTGTTGTGTCCCAGGGCGGACAGGGACAGCATCTGTTGTGTCCCAGGACGGACAGGGACAACATCTGCTGTGTCCCACGGCGGACAGAGACAACATCTGTTGTGTCCCAGGGCGGACAGGGACAACATCTGTTGTGTCCCAGGGCGGACAGGGACAACATCCGTTGTGTCCCAGGGCGGACAGGGACAACATCTGTTGTGTCCCAGGGCGGATAGGGACAACATCTGTTGTGTTCCAGTGTGGACAGGGACATCTGTTGTGTCCCAGGGCGAACAGGAACAACATCTGTTGTGTCCCAGGGCGGACAGGGACAACATCTGGTGTGTCCCAGGGCGGACAGGGACAACATCTGGTGTGTCCCAGGGCGGACAGGGACAAAATCTGGTGTGTCCCAGGGCGGACAGCGACAACATCTGGTGTGTCCCAGGGCGGACAGGGACAACATCTGTTGTGTCCCAGGGTGGACAGGGTGGACATTTGTCTTCTCTCAAAGCGCCGTACCCAAAGTTTGGACAACAGCGATGCCAGGCCAGAGTTAATGTTCGAGAGCTGATCAACCGTAATCAGCTTTCCATTATGATTAACCGTTGATGAGCTCTCCATCATGAGTAACTGTCAATGAGCCCTCCAACATAAACTCTTGACTGGCATCGCTGTTGCGGATGGCCACAACATGTGTTGTGTCTCAGGGTGGACAGGGACAACATCTGTTGTGTCCCAGGGTGGATAGGGACAACATCTGTTGTGACCCAGGGTGGACAGGGACATCTGTTGTGTCCAACATGGACACAACAGATGTTGTCCCTGTCCACCCTGGGACTCAACAGATGTTGTGGCTGTCCGCCCTGGGACGCAACATATGTTGTCCCTGTCCTACCTGGGACACAACAGATGTTGTGGCTGTCCACCCTGGACACAACACATGTTGTCCCTGTCCACCCTGGGACACAACAGATATTGTCCCTGTCCACCCTGGGACACAACAGATGTTGTCCCTGTCCACCCTGGGACACAACAGATGTTGTCCCTGTCCACCCTGGGACACAACAGTTGTTGTCCCTGTCCGCTCTGGGACACGACAGATGTCCCTGTCCGCCCTGGTACACAACCGATGTTCTCCATGTCCGCCCTGTCCCAGGGCGGACAGGGACAAATCTGTTATGTCCCAGGGTGGACAGGGACAACATCTGTTGTATCCCGGGGCGGACAGGGACAACATCTGTTGTGTCCCGGGGCGGACAGGGACACCGTCTGTTGTGTCCCTGGGCGGACAGGGACAACATCTGTTGTGTCTCATAGCGGACAGGGACAACATCTGTTGTGTCCCAGGGCGGGACAACGACAAGATCTGCTGTGTCCCAGGGCGGATAGGGACAACATCTGTTGTGTCCCAGGGCGGATAGGGACAACATCTGTTGTGCCCCAGGGTGGACAGAGACATCTGTTGTGTCCCAGGGCGGACAGGGACAACATTTATTGTGTCCTAGGGCGGACAGTGACAACATCGGTTGTGTCCCAGGGCGGACAGCGACAACATATGTTGTGTCCCAGGGCAGACAGGGACAACATCTGTTGTGTCCCAGGGCGGACAGGGACAACATCTGTTGTGTCCGGGGCGGACAGGGACAACATCTGTTGTGTCCCAGGGTGGACAGGGACAACATCTGTTGTGTCCCAGGGCGGACAGGGACAACATCTGTTGTGTCCCAGGGCGGACAGGGACAACATATGTTGTGTCCCGGGGCGGATAGGGACAACATCTGGTGTGTCCCAGGGCGGACAGGGACAACATCTGGTGTGTCCCAGGGCGGACAGGGACAGCATCTGTTGTGTCCCAGGGCGGACAGGGACAACATATGTTGTGTCCCGGGGTGGACAGTGACAACATCTGTTGTTTCCCAGGGTGGACAGGGACAACATCTGGTGTGTCCCACGGCGGACAGGGACAACATATGTTGTGTCCCACGGCGGACAGGGACAACGTA
>CM065741.1:51944369-51951869 GCA_033310375.1 Conus canariensis | reverse complement strand
TCCTTATGGGTGCTGATCTGCCGCTTGGTTTAACCCTTTACAGGTGCTGACGTGTTATTTACGTCATCCCCTCACAGATGTTGACCTGCCATTAATGTCATCACCTTACAGGTTCTGACCTGCCATTAATGGCATCACCTTACAGGTTCTGACCTGCCATTAATGGCATCACCTTACAGGTTCTGACCTGCCATTAATGTCATCACCTTACAGGTTCTGACCTGCCATTAATGTCATCACCTTACAGGTTCTGACTTGCCATTAATGTCATCACCTTACGGGTTCTGACCTGCCATTAATGTCATCACCTTACAGGTTCTGACCTGCCATGTGGTTGATCTCTCCCCAGGTTCTGACCTTTCATTTAAGTCATTTCCGCACAGACACTGACGTGATCTCTTTACGTGTGCTCACCTTTCATTTAAGTCATTTCCGCACAGACACTGACGTGATCTCTTTACGTGTACTGACCTTTCATTTAAGTCATTTCCGCACAGACACTGACGTGATCTCTTTACGTGTACTGACCTTTCATTTAAGTCATTTCCGCACAGACACTGACGTGATCTCTTTACGTGTACTGACCTTTCATTTAAGTCATTTCCGCACAGACACTGACGTGATCTCTTTACGTGTACTGACCTTTCATTTAAGTCATTTCCGCACAGACACTGACGTGATCTCTTATTGTACTCACCTTTCATTAAGTCATTCCGCACAGACACTGACGTGATCTTTACGTGTACTGACTTTCATTAAGTCATTTCCGCACAGACACTGACGTGATCTCTTTACGTGTACTCACCTTTCATTTTAGTCATTAACCTAAAAGTATTGACATGTCTTTGACGATATTTTGAACAGGTACTGACTTTTCATTTACGCCATTTCTGCCCAGACACTGACGTGATCTCTTCACAGGTACCTTTGATTTAAGTCATTTACCTAAAGGTATTGGCATGTCATTTAACGTCATTTAGAACAGGTCTTGACCAGTCCTTTACGTCATCTCCGTACAGGTACTCTCCCTACAGTGTGACGGACATCCCTTGTTTGGTACAGGTACTCTCCCTACAGTGTGACGTCATCTCCATGCAGGTACTCTCCCTACAGCGTGACGGACATCATTGTTTGGTACAGGTACTCTTCCTACAGTGTGACGGACATCCCTTGTTTGGTACAGGTACTCTCCCTACAGTGTGACGGACATCATTGTTTGGTACAGGTACTCTCCCTACAGTGTGACGGATATCATTGTTTGGTACAGGTACTCTCCCTACAGTGTGACGGACATCCCTTGTTTGGTACAGGTACTCTCCCTACAGTGTGCCGGTCATCATTGTTTGGTACAGGTACTCTCCCTACAGCGTGACGTCATCTCCTGCTTGGTACAGGTACTCTCCCTAAAGTATGACGGACATCCCTTGTTTGGTACAGGTGCTCTCCCCACAGTGTGACGTCATCTCTTGTTTGGTACAGGTACTCTCCCTACAGTGTGACGGACATTCCTTGTTTGGTACAGGTACTCTCCCTACAGTGTGACGGACATCATTGTTTGGTACAGGTACTCTTCCTACAGTGTGACAGACATCCCTTGCTTGGTACAGGTACTCTCCCCACAGTGTAACGTCATCTCTTGTTTGGTACAGGTACTCTCCCTACAGTGTGACGTCAACTTTTGTTTGGTACAGGTACTCTCCCCACAGTGTGACGTCATCGCTTGTTTGGTATAGGTACTATCCCTACAGTGACGGACATTCCTTGTTTGGTACAGGTACTCTCTCTATAGTGTGACAGAAATTATTGTTTGGTACAGGTACTCACCCTACAGTGTGACGTGATCTGTTGTTTGGTACCATGTACTCTCCCCACAGTGTGACGGACATCATTGTTTGGTACAGGTACTCTCCCTACAGTGTGACGGACATCCCTTGTTTGGCACAGGTACTCTCCCCACAGTGTAACGTCATCTCTTGTTTGGTACAGGTACTCTCCCTACAATGTGACGTCAACTCTTGTTTGGTACAGGTACTCTCCCCACAGTGACGGACATCATTGTTTGGTACAGGTACTCTCCCCACAGTGACGGACATCATTGTTTGGTGCAGGTACTCTCCCCACAGTGACGGCATCATTGTTTGGTACAGGTACTCTCCCCACAGTGACGGACATCATTGTTTGGTACAGGTACTCTCCCTACAGCGTGACGGACATCATTGTTTAGTACAGGTACTCTCCCCACAGTGACAGACATCCCTTGTTTGGTACAGGTACTCTCCCTACAGTGTGACGGACATCATTGTTTGGTACAGGTACTCTCCCTACAGTCTGACGGACATCATTGTTTGGTACAGGTACTCTCCCTACAGTGTGACGGACATCATTGTTTGGTACAGGTACTCTCCCTACAGTGTGACGGACATCATTGTTTGGTACAGGTACTCTCCCTACAGTGTGACGGACATCATTGTTTGGTAAAGGTACTCTCCCCACAGTGTGACGGACATCATTGTTTGGTACAGGTACTCTCCCTACAGTGTGACGGACATCATTGTTTGGTACAGGTACTCTCCCTACAGTGTGACGGACATCATTGTTTGGTACAAGTACTCTCCTCACAGTGTGACGTACATCATTGTTTGGTACAGGTACTCTCCTCACAGTGTGACGGACATCATTGTTTGGTACAGGTACTCTCCCTACAGTGTGACGGACATCATTGTTTGGTACAGGTACTCTCCCTACAGTGTGACGGACATCCCGTGTTTCGAACTGCCGTCCCAGCCAGGCCACCTTCACCACAAGCTGCTTACCTCCCCTGCCAAGACCCTCCGCCACACCTTCCCCCACCCCGCACACCTCTCCACCTCATCCTCATCCTCCAAGCGTCCCCACTCGCCACCCGCCCATTCCCAGCCTCCCCACCGTCACCACACGCTGCGTCAGCAGACGAGTCAGGAATCGGCGGGCCAGGAGGTAGCGAGGTCCGACCCGGCTGCTCTGTCGTCCCAGGCGTCCTCGTCCGGGCAGACGTCCCTGGCTCTGCGGCGACAGATCGGGATGAGGAGCCCCTCCAGTTCTCCAGAGCTGGTGTCCGTGGATGGCGAGACTGCCAGAGCAACACAGAGGAAAGGTCCAGGGCTGAGGATGCTGCATTCGTTGAGGTCGCTCTCCCTGGAGAAAGGGGCGGAATCAGACACGAACACGAGTGAAGATTCGTGCGGTTTGGTGAAGTCTTTGAAAGAACTAATAAAGGACGTTGAACTAGATCCTCGCGTCCAGACTCAGGTGTCCGGGAACCCTCGAATCGTCATCCATAGCTCAGGTCACCTGGCCAAGCCAGGTGCTCCTTCCAGCACTAGCAGCACGGAAGACAGTTACCGAGGTTTTGGGATTTCCCGAACGCAGCGCCACGATCTCATCGACCACCTGAGAACTTTCCGGGATTTGACTGAGGGGCAGAAAGGGGAATCCCCGGACAGGTGTTGGAAGGGTCTCAGTCGGACTCCTAGCTCGGAGAATGAGCTGTGTTTGACAGAAACGTCCAGCTGTTATCTGTCTCAGTACAGCGACCCTTTCGATGAGCAGTCCCTTCTGTCACCATCTTCTCTCTTCGCCCACAAGTCCTTCTTTCAAGAGAACGACCTGGAGGCCTTTAAAGGCAGCCCCACCAGGGATCACCTCCACCCTCCGGATGGCGGCCGACCTGAAGCCGCCCCACACTCCAGGGACAGACTAGACAGCGGCAGCAGCTACGGCCGAGAAATGTCACTTAGCCCTCTGCAAGCCAAGGTCGCCCACGCCTGTCTCAAGGACGCTCACGCTCACGTGACAGACAAAGGCGGAAGTGACGTGGATGGGAAAGGAGGGAGATGTACGGCTTTTGGAGCGGGGCTGTCCTTTGGGCAGGTCGGCGAGCAGAACAACTTTCAGGTATGAACACATCGATTACATGAACAACTTTCAGGCATGAACACATGGATTACCTCAACAACTTTCAGGTATGAACACATGGATTACCTCAACAACTCTCAGGTATGAACACTTGGATCACCTCAACAACTTTCAGGTATGAACACTTAGATTACCTCAACAACTTTCAGGTATGAACACGTGGATAACCTAAACAATTTTCAGGTATGAGCACTTAGATTACCTCAACAACTTTCAGGTATGAGCACTTAGATTACCTCAACAACTTTCAGGTATGAGCACTTAGATTGCCTCAACAACTTTCAGGTATGAACACATGGATAACCTAAACAACTTTCAGGTATGAACACTTAGATTACCTCAGCAACTTTCAGGTATGAGCACTTAGATTACCTCAACAACTTTCAGGTATGAACGCTTGGATTACCTCAACAACTTTCAGGTTTGAACACATGGATTACCTCAACAACTTTCAGGTATGAACACTTGGATTACCTCAACAACTTTCAGGTATGAACATTGGATTACCTCAACAACTTTCAGGTATGAACACTTGGATTACCTCAACAACTTTCAGGTATGAACTCTTGGATTACCTCAACAACTTTCAGGTATGAACACTTGGATTACCTCAACAACTTTCAGGTATGAACGCTTGGATTACCTCAACAACTTTCAGGTATGAACACTTGGATTACCTCAACAACTTTCAGGTATGAACACTTGGATTACCTCAACAACTTTCAGGTATGAACAGTTGGATTACCTCAACAACTTTCAGGTATGAACACATTGATTACCTCAACAACTTTCAGGTATGAACTCTTGGATTACCTCAACAACTTTCAGGTATGAACACTTGGATTACCTCAACAACTTTCAGGTATGAACGCTTGGATTACCTCAACAACTTTCAGGTATGAACACTTGGATTACCTCAACAACTTTCAGGTATGAACACTTGGATTACCTCAACAACTTTCAGGTATGAACACTTGGATTACCTCAACAACTTTCAGGTATGAACACTTGGATTACCTGGACACGTTTTTACCAATGCCTGCTGAAAGGATGGTTCTGTTTGCGTTCTCTGTGCTCCATGTTGGTCTGGCCTGCTTTCTTTCTTTCCTTTCTTCTTCCTTTCCTCTCTGTCTCCTGCGTTTCTTTATTGCTCCTTCTTCTTTTCATTCTTCTTCTCCTCTTTCTTTTCTTCCCTCCACCTTTTTCTTTCGTTTTTTTTTTTTTTCCTTTTTCTTCGTTCCTTTCTTCTTTCCTTTCTATTTCTATATCTCACCCGTTCTTGTTTTCATGTTTTCAGTCCTTGTTTGTCTCTTCCATCCATACCTTTTCTTTCGTTTCGTTTTCCTTCTTTCCTCCATTACTCCAGTCCTCTCTTTCTTCCTTTCATCTTTCCTTCTGTCCTTTTTTTTTCTCTACCTTTCTTTTTATCCTTCTTTCCTTCTTTTAATCCCTCTCCCCCTTTCGCAGTTCGTTTGTTTCCTTCTTCCTTCTTTCCTGATTTGCTTGATTTCTTCGCTCCATCAGTATTTCCCGCTTCCCCACCTCTCTTTCCTCGGAGTGTTCCTTCTGTCTTCTTTCCGTCCTTCTTGTCTTTCATTGCATTGCTGCCTTTCTTTCCTTCCTTCTGGTCATTTTATTCCTTCTGTCTTCCATTATTTCTTTTACGTAACGTCGCTGTAAATTAATGTCCATGTTAAGCAACTCAGAGGAAAGAAAGAATACACCTCTTCCTGTCAGTAGCCCCCCCCCCCCTCTCTCTCTCTCTCTCTCTCTCTCCTACCGTTGTTTCTCTCGATGCAGGTATTCCAAGGTGCTCACCAGTGATGACAGAATTTAATTACACGTTTTGTGATCTTAAATGTACACTGATGACATGCTACTGGAATTCTTTTAAAGGAACTTTTTGCATTCCCTCAATCTGCTGACATCCAGAGTGACCCAGTGTAGATATCTTTGACCAGGGTTCATTGAGGAACGCAGTGTACAAAGTTGTACTTTTCCTTTAGATAAATGGATTACTCTCTGACAATGTTAATAGCTCTTAAAAATTGTCTCTCAGTGTCGTTTTCGTTGTCTTTTTGTCACATACATGTTTAGACAATAGCACTGGTTCCACGCCGCTCTTTATGACTGCCTGCCATACACATTGACACTGACATTCTTGCTGCAACAAGCCCAGTGTTAACAGTCCATAGGTAGCCAGCAAAAGCAGGTCGCCACGAAGAACCCCATCGGAGGAGACGCTGCACTGCTGCAGAGAACTAACTTCAAGGGTAGCAGTACACAGAGACACTTCAGGGGTAGCAGTACACAGAGACACTTCAGGGGTAGCAGTACACAGAGACACTTCAGGGGTAGCAGTACACAGAGACACTTCAGGGGTAGCAGTACACAGAGACACTTCAGGGGTAGCAGTACACAGAGACACTTCAAGGGTAGCAGTACACAGAGACACTTCAGGGGTAGCAGTACACAGAGACACTTCAGGGGTAGCAGTACACAGAGACACTTCAGGGTAGCAGTACACGGAGACACTTCAGGGGTAGCAGTAGACAGAGACACTTCAGGGGTAGCAGTAAACAGAGACACTTCAGGGGTAGCAGTAGACAGAGACACTTCAGGGGTAGCAGTAGACAGAGACACTTCAGGGGTAGCAGTACACAGAGCCAGTTCTGATCCAGCTGACGCACAACACCACGCACTAAGCCCCGAACCAGGGACGATAATTCACGTACTAAGCCCCGAACCAGGGACGATAATTCACGTACTAAGCCCCGAACCAGGGACGATAATTCACGTACTAAGCCCCGAACCAGGGACGATAATTCTTTAGTGGCAGAACCAATATGAGCGAATGTTCCCACCGGAAGGTGAAAGCCTTCAGATCTCTCCATGGACAGTGTCCACGGACCTGCTGATACTGAAGAGTGAGACACGAACTTGACTAATGATAGGGGAGGACAAGCATCTCTGCGGTCATCATAACACAGCATGAAGAAGCACACAGAATGTTGAGAGCTTCGTGTTTGTCAGTGGAACTGACGATGATGAAGATGAAGGTATGGCGTCCCATGATTTTAGACATGACACGTCTCTGCTCCGAGCTTCTTGTAACAATGTGTCCAGTCCTCCGTCCCTATCCTTCCACCCCCATCCTCTCCCCCGTCCATCGTGTCAGTCGGCCCGAGAGATACAGACACACGGAATGTCGCTCGATGGATGTGAGCAACGCTGACAGAGACAGCTCCATCAAGTGGATCATATTCCACTGTGTGGTTCCATTGTCCCCAATTCCAGCTGCCACTACCAGGATGTAGAAGAACTGTGGGTAGGGTCGACCGAGCCCCCAAAACAGCACCAAGTTCATGTTATGCTTTCAGTGATATCTGGCTGGTAGCCCCCCCCCCCCCCCCCCCCCAAACAGCACAAGTTCATGTTATGCTTTCAGTGATATCTGGCTGATATGCCCCCCCCAAAACAGCACCAAGTTCATGTTATTGCTTTCAAGTAGATATCTGGCTGGTAGCCCCCAAAACAGCACCAAGT
>CM065741.1:51896869-51939369 GCA_033310375.1 Conus canariensis | reverse complement strand
TCTCTCTCTCTGTCTGTCTGTCTGTCTGTCTGTCTGTCTCTCTCATTATAGCTAATAAATTGAAATATTTGTCGGGGTGAGTATCAGTCAGTCAACACATCAACGTACACTGTATTTCACCAAACCGTTCAGAATGCAGACATATCATTTTGGCTTTTGACAGACCATCAAAAGTATCACAACTTGTTACTTCATTAAAATGACAATGCAGTGTCCCGAATGACGATTATGAAAACACGTGCATTTCTAATCTGATTTATGGAATCTGAAACAGCCATTCATTTTTGCGTGAGTTCGTGCGTGCGTGCGTGCGTGCGTGCGTGTGTGTGTGTGTGTGTGTGTGTGTGTGTGTGTGTGGTGCGTGCGTGCGTGCGTGCGTGCGTGCGTGCGTGCGTGCGTGCGTGTGTGTGTGTGTGTGTGTGTGTGTGTGTGTGTGTGTTTGACAAGGTGGATGCAGCATCTAGGCCTGTTTGCATGTTACACCCTTATACTGTTCATTGCGTATCTATCTGTTTACATACTGGTATGTTCGCACAAACATAACTGCTTATCCGTGTAAGTACAACCGTGTCTCAGTATTAAGGTATTTAGATCTCTAAATCGCTGTCAAAGCCGCTATGTCTGTACATAAGATGATATCTGAAAGTCTATGTTGAAAGCACACTTTTTGCTCTGATTGCCCTTCTGTTCTTCTGTGTTGTTGATAATGATATGGTATCAATGGCTATACTTGCAGCATGTCTTCTGCTCTTCTGTTTTGTTGATAATGATATGGTATCAATGGCTATACTTGCAGCATGTCTTCTGCTCTTCTGTTTTGTTGATAATGATATGGTATCAATGGCTACACTTGCAGCATGTGTTCTGTTCTTCTGTGTTGTTGATAATGATAATGTATCAATGGCTACACTTGCAGCATGTTATCGGATTTCTTACCTTTGATTGACTGACTGCTCACTCATGCAAACATAACTTATATCAAAGCGAGAGCTATGGGTATTTCTTGTTTCTGTCTTTCAAATAAAACATGGATTGTGCCATGATTTGTTTTCACTGTGTGTGTGTGTGTGTGTGTGTGTGTGTGTGTGTGTGTGTGTGTGTGTGTGTGTGCGTGCGTGCGTGCGCGCGCACAGTATATCATGTCTGTCTGTCTGTCTGCTTAGGGGGGGAGGGGGTGTTAGTGTGTGTGTGTGTGTGTGTGTGTGTGTGGTGTGTGTGTGTGTGTGTGTGTGTGTGTGTGAGGAAGTGTGCATGCGTGAGAGAGAGAGAGAGAGAGAGAGAGAAGAGAGAGAGAGAGAGAGAGAGAGAGAGAGAGAGGGGAGAGAGAGGTTAGTATTGTTTAAGGCCTAGCCGTCCACACAAGCTGATAGCCCTGAAAACAACGACTAATGTTTACGGAGAACTGGCAGATTTTCACATCGAAAGGAAAGATGTTCTGTAAGCATGGTCCCTTTGACGTTATGACAACAGTGTGTTCATAAATACAGCATGAAACAATAAAACATGTTACTGAAGATAACTGATTTGATGAAGAAAATTGAAAACATTCATACATACTAGTAACATTATTTTGGCTTGGATTCCTGGTCATGTTGGCATTGGAGGGAACGAAATGGTTGATCGTTTAGCCAAGAATGCCACAAGAGAGAAACTGTCCAACATATATATCCCCTGCTCAGATCTGAAACCCAAAATTAACGATTATGTGAGAGACCTCTGGCAGAAGGATTGGAATACACAGACGGATAACAAACTCTTTCAGATCCGTCCAAACCTTAAGGAGTTCCTCCCATCTGCGTCTGGTGGTCGTAAAGAAGAAACAGTTCTGTGCCGGCTGCACACCGGCCATTCGTATTTTACCCATTCGTACCTTTTAAAGAGTGAAGAAGCTCCGTGGTGCATTCCATGTCATGTGCCACTCACAATGAAACATATTCTTTTACAGTGTTGGGACTTGCACGATGTGAGACACAAACATTTTACAGCCGAGTCCATGAAAATCCTGTTCAGGGATGTCCCGCCTGACGTGATCTTCGAGTTTTTGAGAGGGATTAACGTTTTTCATCTGATTTAAGATTTTACGGATGAAAGATTTTTAACGAAGTTTCTGGTGCGTTTCTAGAAGATGTCTTTTAAAGAGATGTGTGAAAGGTGTTTTTTTTTTTTTTTTTTTTTTTTTTTTTTTTTAAATGACTTGCAAGTTGATTTTAACGTGGTGACAGCCCTGATGTGGCCCCTTGCGGTCGGCTGGGCTATAAGCAACATTATCTTATCTTATCTTTCTAGTAAGAAACCACTAACGATAGAATAGGAAGAAGAAGCATTGAAGCGCTGTAAAGACTACAGTACCAGTCCGCATTGCCGAACGCTATCTGACGCTATAAGTCATTGCTGTTGGGCGCTGTCCAGTATCATCTGTCATCATTGTTGGACACTGTCCCATATTATCAGTCATTGTTGCTGGGCTGTCCCATATTATCAGTCATTGTTGCTGGGCGCTGTCCCATATTATCAGTCATTTTTGCTGGGCGCTGTCCCATATTATCAGTCATTTTTGCTGGGCGCTGTCCCATATTATCAGTCATTTTTGCTGGGCGCTGTCCCATATTATCAGTCATTGTTGCTGGGCGCTGTCCTAGACTATCAGTCATTGTTGCGGGGCGCTGTCCCATATTATCTGTCATTAATGTTGAACACTGTCCCATATTATCTGTCATTAATGTTGAACACTGTCCCATATTATCTGTCATTAATGTTGAACACTGTCCCATATTATCTGTCATTAATGTTGAACACTTCCATATTATCTGTCATTAATGTTGAACACTGTCCCATATTATCTGTCATTAATGTTGAACACTTCCATATTATCTGTCATTAATGTTGAACACTGTCCCATATTATCTGTCATTAATGTTGAACACTGTCCCATATTATCTGTCATTAATGTTGAACACTTCCATATTATCAGTCATCATTGTTGAGCACTGTCCCATATTATCTGTTGTCATTGTTGAAAGCTGTCCATGTTATCTGTCATCATTGTTGAATGCTGTCCCATATTATCTGCCATCATTGTTGAACGCTGTCCCATTTTATTCGTCTTTGTTGAACACTGTCCTTTATACCATCTGTCATCATTTTTGGACGCTATCTCACGTTATCAGTCATTATCGTTGGGTGCTGTCCCATATCATCAATTATCAATTTTGAATGCTGTCCCATATTATCAGTCATTGTTGAACACTGTCCCATATTATTTGTCATCATTGTTAAATACTGTCCTGTATTATCTGTCATCATTGTTGAACACTGTCCCATATTATCTGTCATCATTGTTGAACACTGTCTCATATTATCTGTCATCATTGTTGAACACTGTCCCATATTACGTGTCATCATTTATGAACACTGTCCCATATTATCTGTCATCATTGTTGAACACTGTCCCATATTACCTGTCATCATTTATGAACACTGTCCCATATAATCTGCCATCATTGTTGAACACTGTCCCATATTACCTGTCATCATTTATGAACACTGTCCCATATAATCTGCCATCATTGTTGAACGCTGTCCCATATTATCTGTCATCATTGTTGAACACTGTCCCATATTACTGCCATCATTGTTGAACACTGTTCCATATTATCTGTCATCATTGTTGAACACTGTCCCATATTATCTGCCATCATTGTTGAACGCTGTCCCATATTATCTGCCATCATTGTTGAACGCTGTCCAAACAATTAGTCATTATTGAACTCCTTATTAATGAAAGCTGTCCCATATTATCTGTGATCATTGTTCAACGTTGTCCCATATTGATTTTGAAAATAAATGGTATTAGTTTCACAAGACAATACAGACAAACAGATTAAAGGACAAAACACAACGTATTTCGACCTCTTGGGTCCCCTTCAGGCAAAAACAAACAACATTTAGGACAATGAAAACGAAGAGCGAGCAACCACTTCACATATTCGCGCAAAAAGAGAGTTGGATGAAAATGAGCCATATCACCCATGTCATCAATGTTAGACACTGTTTCATATTATCAGTCCTTATTACTGAACACTGTCCCATATTATCTGTCATTATTGTTGAACGCTATCACATATTATCTACCACCATTGTTGAACGTCGTCCTATATTATCTGTCATTGTTAAACGCTGTCTCATGTTATCTGTCATTATTGTTGAAAACTGTCCTGTATTATCTATCGTCATTGTTGAACGTGTCTCATATTATCTGTCATTATTGTTGAAAACTGTCCCGTATTATCTGTCATCACTGTTGAACGCTGTCCCATATTATCTGTCGTGATTGTTGAATACTGTCCCATATTATCTATCATCATTGTTGAACACTGTCCCATATTATCTGTCGTCATTGTTGAACGCTGTCCCATATTATCTTTCATCACTGTTGAATGCTGTCCCATATTATCTGTCGTCATTGTTGAATACTGTCCCATATTATCTGTCATCATTGTTGAACACTGTCCCATATTATCTGTCATTATTGTTGAACGCTTGTCTCATATTATCTGTCATCACTGTTGAATACTGTCCCATATTATCTGTCATCATTGGTGAATACTGTCCCATATTATCTGTCATTATTGTTGAACGCTGTCGCATATTATCTGTCATCATTGTTGAACACTGTCCCATATTATCTGTCATCATTTGTTGAACGCTGTCCCATATTATCTGTCGTCATTGTTGAATACTGTCCCATATTATCTGTCATCATTGTTGAACACTGTCCCATATTATCTGTCATTATTGTTGAACGCTGTCGCATATAATCTGTCATCATAGTTGGACGCTGTCCCATATTGTGCGTCATCATACGTGAACGCTGTTCCATATTATGTGTCATCATTGTTGAACGTTGTCCTATATTATGTGTCATCATTGTTGAACGCTGTCCCATATCATCTGTCATCATAGTTGAACGCTGTCCCATATTGTGCGTCATCATACGTGAACGCTGTTCCATATTATGTGTCATCATTGTTGAACGTTGTCCATATTATGTGTCATCATTGTTGAACGCTGTCCCATATTATGTGTCATCATTGTTGAACGTTGTCCCATATTATGTGTCATCATAGGTAAACGCTGTCCCATATTGTGCGTCATCATAGGTGAACGCTGTTCCATATTATGTGTCATCATTGTTGAACGCTGTCCCATATTATGTGTCATCATTGTTGAACGCTGTCCCATTTTATGTGTCATCATGTTGAACGCTGTCCCATATTATGTGTCATCACTGTTGAACGCTGTCCCATATTATGTGTCATCATTGTTGAACGCTGTCCCATATTATGTGTCATCATTGTTGAACGTTCTCCCATATGATGTGTCATCATTGTTGAACGTTGTCCATATTATGTGCTATCATTGTTGAACGCTGTCCCATATTATGTGTGATCATTGTTGAACGTTGTCCCATATTATGTGCGATCATTGTTGAACGCTGTCCCATATTATGTATGATCATTGTTGAACGTTGTCCCATATTATGGTGGAGATCATTGTTGAACGTTGTCCCATATTTATTGTCTCAACTGTTGAACGTTGTCCCATATTATGTATGATCGTTGTTGAACGCTGTCCCATATTATGTGTGATAATTGTTGAACTCTATCCCATATTATGTGTCATCATTGTTGAACTTTGTTCCATATTATGTGTCATCATTGTTGAACGCTGTCCCATGTTGTATGTCTTTGTTGAACGCTCTCCCATATCGTCTGTCATCATTGTTGAATGCAGTCCTATATTGTCTGTCATCATTGTTGAATGCCGTCCTATATTGTCTGTCATCATTGGTGAACGCTGTCCCATATTGTCTGTCATCATTGTTGAACGCTGTCCCATATAATCTGTCATCATTGTTGAACGCTGTCCTGTATTGTCTGTCATCATTGTTGAACGCTGTCCCATATTGTCTGTCATCATTGTTGAACGCTGTCCCATATTGTCTGTCATCATTGGTGAACGCTGTCCCATACTGTCTGTCATGACTGTTCGTCGTTGCCCCATTCTGTATGTTATAACAGTTGAACGCTGTCCCATATTGTCTGTCATCATTGTTGAACGCTGTCCCATATAATCTGTCATCATTGTTGAACGCTGTCCCATATAATCTGTCATCATTGTTGAACGCTGTCCCATATAATCTGTCATCATTGTTGAACGCTGTCCTATATTGTCTGTCATCATTGTTGAACGCTGTCCCATATAATCTGTCATCATTGTTGAACGCTGTCCCATATTGTCTGTCATCATTGGTGAACGCTGTCCCATACTGTCTGTCATGACTGTTCGTCGTTGCCCCATTCTGTATGTTATAACAGTTGAACGCTGTCCTATAGTGAGTAATACTCATCGTTGTTGAACGCTGTCCTATAGTGAGTAATACTCATCGTTGTTGAACGCTGTCCTATAGTGAGTAATACTCATCGTTGTTGAACGCTGTCCTATAGTGAGTAATCCTCATCATTGTTGAACGCAGAGTGAGGAACAAGTCTGACTGGTTGATAAAGCAGAGGGAGTGCCTATCATCAGTGCCTGGTCTTTTGCTGGGCTGCCTTCATCATTCTTCGATACCAGTATGTAATCGGCTACGTTGTTTATAGAGCATGTATGCGTCCTTGCAATTGCTCAATAGGAGCGCAGTTCACGCGGTTCTGGGATGATCAAATAAGAGAAGTAATCAGCAGTTCCTTCCAGTTAAGAGGCAGTTTGCTTCCCTTAGAATGCCCCACGTTAACTGATGTCTCGCCTGGAAAGTTGAAGTATGCTTTGAGTAGTTTTTGCACAGCAAAACACAACAGAGCACTGCACAGCTCAGCAAAACTCAGTGGAGCACAGCATATCAAAACGCAGCCCAGCACAAAAAAAACATACAGCCCCAGCACAACACAGCACAGCACAGCACAGCACAACACAGCACAGCACAGCACAGCTCAACACAGCACAGCACAGCACAGCACAGCACAGCTCAACACAGCACAGCACAGCACAACACAGCACAGCACAGCACAACACAGCACAGCACAGCACAGCACAGCACAACACAGCACAACACAGCACAGCACAGCACAACACAGCACAGCTCAACAAAAAGCGACACAAGGCAACACGTGTTTCAGCAGGACAAAAGAGAGCACCGCAAAGCACAAGCAGGACAACACAGCACAGCACAGCCCAACATGACTTGGAACAACATAACACAGCACAGCAAAGTACATCAAATCAACGCAGCACAGCATGGTAGAAGACGACACAACGCGGCACAACACAGCAACAGACAGCTAGCACAGCACAGCACAAGATGGCGTCGCAGAGCACAACACAACAGCACAGCACAACACAGCTTTGCAGAGCACAACACGAAAAAAAATAGCACAGCACAATGCATTTATGCATAGCACAGCACAACAGAGCACGAAACAGCATTGAACAACACAGGACAGCACAACGCGGCACAACACAGCACAGCACAGCACAACACAGCACAGCACAGCACAACACAGCACAGCACAGCACAGCACAGCACAACACAGCACAACACAGCACAACACAGCACAGCACAGCACAGCACAGCACAACACAGCACAACACAACACAACACAGCACAACACAGCCCAACACAACACAACTCAACACAGAACAAGCCCTGCACAACACAGCACAGCACAGCACAGCACAGCACAGCACAACACAGCACAACACAACACAACTCAACACAGAACAAGCCCTGCACAACACAGCACAGCACAACACAGCACAGCACAGCACAGCACAGCACAACACAGCACAACACAGCACAACACAGCACAGCACAGCACAGCACAACACAGCACAACACAACACAGCACAACACAGCCCAACACAACACAACTCAACACAGAACAAGCCCTGCACAACACAGCACAGCACAGCACAGCACAGCACAGCACAACACAGCACAGCACAGCACAGCACAGCACAGCACAACACAGCACAACACAACACAACACAACACAACTCAACACAGAACAAGCCCTGCACAACACAGCACAACACAGCCCAACACAACACAGCACAACACAGAACAAGCCCTGCACAACACAGCACAGCACAGCACAGCACAGCCCAACACAGCACAGCACAGCACAACACAATACAGCACCACGCAACAACCCTTATCAGCGCAACACAACACGGCATAACATAGCAAGCACACCGTGGCCAGTACACCTGGGCGAAACGTAGTAGAGCACAACATAGAACAATGAAGCATAGCACAACAACACAGCACAGCACAGCACCACACAGCACACCGAAGCAGAACACAGCCCCGCACAGCACAGCACAAGCCAGTACAACACAGCGCACCCCAACAGCAGAAGATAACTAGAGAGGCCCCATCCACACCCACACCCCCACGTCACTGCTTCGTCTGAAAGACACCTTCACGTTTTCCCCTTAGTCTCTTTCACGTCGACTTACTAGTTTCTCTTTCTTTGGTTGGTAGACTGGTTTGGTTCGTGTGGGTGGATGTGTCTTTTCCTAAATCACTGGCAGAACAAGCCCACCGGCAACTGCGAGAACAACCTCACTGGCAGGCAGTATGACCGCGTTTACCATTGACGATCAATTCCCCTGCCCAGTCACTGTGGGGTCAAAGTGCGGTGACTGAAAGCCGAAACTGAAACCATTTTACACAGAATTGTTAATGATTCGCAAGACAAGAATGGACAAACAGATACAAGACAAAACAACGACGCCCCTTCGACTTCTTAGGTCTTCTTCAAGTAAAACGGACCTGATGAAGACCTAAGAGGTTGGAAATGTTTCAGGTTTTGTGTTGTGTTTGGTTTGTCCGTATTGTCTTACAAAATCAGTGACAATTCATTTGAAAATCACGAAATCAGTGACAATTCATTTGAAAATCAGCGAAATCATGACAATTCATTTGAAAATCAGCGAAATCAGTGACAATTCATTTGAAAATCAGCCACTGTGGAAGAAAATGAATTTGTGTTATGTGGAAAACGCATGAGAGTAAACAATATTGGTGAAACCAAGACTTACTGCCTGTTCAGAAACCAAGACTTACTGCCTGTTCAGAAAACCAAGGACTTACTGCCTGTTCAGAAAACCAAGGACTTACTGCCTGTTCAGAAAACCAAGGACTTACTGCCTGTTCAGAAAACCAAGGACTTACTGCCTGTTCAGAAAGGCAGGGCTATGCGTTATTGCGTTGAATCAAACACAAACAGTTGTTTATTGTTAACAAATCTCTGGTTTGCACTGTATGAACGAAGATAGCGAAGACGGGAGAACACACAGGATAATTCAAGAGCTCAGTGAATTTATTGAGATATAAACAGCAAGCCTCCCCAACACATGATTGAATATGGAACACACCAGAAACCTCTTGCGGTTAGCAATGAATTCTTTTGTCACAAGAAAAAACCTGCATTATCATCATCATTATCATCATCATTACCACCATAATGATAGTAGTAGTAGTAGTAATGATGATAATGATAATGATAATAATTGAAAAAAAAATATTGATAATGATAATAAAGGTATACAACAATAAGAATTTACTCGTGAAACGAAAAAGTAATTCAATAATTCAATGTGTCGTATATTAATAGGGGGGGGGGGGGAGAGAGAGAGAGAGAGAGAGGAGAGAGAGAGAGAGGAGAGAGAGAGAGAGAGAGAGAGAGAGGAGTGGTTTGTTAAATTCAAAAGAATAAATACCAAACCAGGAAATTACAAAGGTCTTGTCTAGTGTGTCTTTCAATATCCTGTTCTCATAGTATCTCGAAATACGCTTTCTCCTTGTGTCTCCTGTGCTGACTTTTTGTCCTCCACCCCTCGTGTTGAGTTCTTCCCCTTGTGCAGAGTTCTTTCCCTTGTAGTGTGTTTTTCTCTTGTGGTGAGTTCTTTCCCTTGTGGTGAGTTCTTCCCTAGAGGTGATTTCTTCCCCACGAGTTCTTCTCCTTCGCCTCCATTGTGATTTTCCCCCTCGTGGTATGTTCCTCTCTTTGTTGTGAGTTCTTTCCCCTGAGGAAGTTTTTCCCTCGTGGTGAGTGTCGGTGATCCCCTATGATAAATTCTTCCCCTTGAGGTCAGTTCTTTTCCCCGTCTTCCTCATGATATATTCTTCCCCTTGAGGTCAGTTCTTCCCCCTGTCCTCCTCATGATAAATTCTTCCCCTTGAGGTCAGTTCTTCCCCCTGTCCTCCTCATGATAAATTCTTCCCCTTGTCGTACCTTCTTCCCCTTGTAGCGACGTGTGTGTGTGTGTGTGTGTGTGTGTGTGTGTGTGTGTGTGTGTGTGTGTGTGTGTGTGTTGTTGTGTGTGTGTGTGTGTGTGTGTGTGTGTGTGTGTGTGTGTTTGTTTGTGTGTGTGTGTATGTGTGTGTGTGTGTGTGTGTGTGCGTGCGTGCGTGCGTGCGTGCGTGCGTGCGTGCGTGTGTGTGTGTGTGTGTGTGTGTGTGTGTGTGTGTGTGTGTGTGTGTGTGTGTGTCCGTTGCTGGCTTGTGTTTCCCCTCTTTACAATCGTGGTGAGTTCTTCCCCTTGTGGTGAGTTCTTCTCCTTTATAGTCAGTTCTTCCCCTGATGGTTAAGCCCTTTCATTCGTCTTCAAAGTGATTGATGAGTTCTTCCCCTTGGGTCACTTCTTTCACTCGTTCCTCTTATGGAGCATTCTTTCCCTTGTGGCCAGTTCTTCCCTCTGTAGTGAGTTCTTCTGCTCTCTTCCCTCGTGGCCAGTTCTTCCCTCTGTAGTGAGTTCTTCTGCTCTCTTCCCTTGTGGCCAGTTCTTTCCTCTGTAGTGAGTTCTTCTGCTCTCTTCCCTCGTGGCCAGTTCTTTCCTCTGTAGTGAGTTCTTCTGCTCTCTTCCCTCGTGGCCAGTTCTTCCCTCTGTAGTGAGTTCTTCTGCTCTCTGCCCTTGTGGCCAGTTCTTCCCTCTGTAGTGAGTTCTTCTGCTCTCTTCCCCTGTGGTGTGGTCAGTTCTCTCCCTTGTCTCCCTTGTGGCCAGTTCTTCCCTTTGTAATGAGTTCTTCTGTTTGGGATGACCTAAACAGATAACTCCCTGGGGGTTGTTTTGAGTTCTCCATGTATTCAGTTCCTCCCCTTGTGGTCAATTCCTCCACACTACATTTTCCCTTGAGTTCTCCCCCTTGTAGTGAGTTTTTCTCCTTGAGGCGAAGAAGAAGAAGAAAAAGAACAAGAAGGAGAAATCAGATATGAAAGAGGAAACTTGATGTTCTACGTGTTTCAATCCGGCGTTTTTCTCTCCACTGTTTTTCCATTGTCTCATCAATTTCTTTATTTACTTGTGTATTAATGTTTAATACAGAGTCCACACCCAAATAAGCATTCTCTTTCTGTTCCTAGTTTTTGATTAATTGAAGTATTGATTGATTGATTAATTGATTGATTAATGTGTTTATTCATTTATTCATTCAATTACTTATATATATATATATATATATATATATATATATATATATATATTTGTTTATTTATTTATTTATTCATTTATGTATTTATTTATTTATCCATTCATTATTTCGTTTATTTATTCGTTTGTTCCTTTATCTATTCATTTTGAATTGTTGATGTGTAAAATAATGCCATGTTGGTTTATACCTTGTCATTGTATTTTCTTTTCTGAACAATGAGTATTGTTAAACATCTCACCTTTAGTAGGCCATCAATACCTTTATTACATATAAAGAGGACTCGTGATCACTCTCCGTCTGTTTTGACATAGTCTGTTGCTGACGTTGTTCAGGCTGTGTCTTCTGCATCTGGTTGACTTAGTCTGTTGTTCAGGCTGTGTCTTCTGCATCTGGTTGACTTAGTCTGTTGTTCAGGCTGTGTCTTCTGCATCTGGTTGACTTAGTCTGTTGTTCAGGCTGTGTCTTCTGCATCTGTTTGACTTAGTCCGTTGTTCAGGCTGCGTCTTCTGCATCTGGTTAACTTAGTCTGTTGTTCATGCTGCGTCTTCTGCATCTGGTTGACTTAGTCTGTTGTTCAGGCTGTGTCTTCTGCATCTGGTTAACTTAGTCTGTTGTTCATGCTGCGTCTTCTGCATCTGGTTGACTTAGTCTGTTGTTCAGGCTGTGTCTTCTGCATCTGGTTGACTTAGTCTGTTGCGGACTTTGTTCAGGCTGGGTCTTCTGCATCTGGTTGACTTAGTCTGTTGCTGACGTTGTGTCTTTTGCATCTGGTTGACTTAGTCTGTTGCTGACGTTGTGTCTTCTGCATCTGGTTGACTTAGTCTGTTGCTGACGTTGTTCATGCTGGGTCTTCTGCATCTGGTTGACTAAGTCTGTTGCTGGCGTTGTTCATGCTGGGTCTTCTGCATCTAGTTGTCTACAGTGTCCAGTCTAATGGGACATCTGCTTTGTAGGGGGTGAATGATAGGGTAGGGGTGGGGCTGAACGAGATAGAGGGGTGAAGGGAAGGGTGACTGAAGAGGATGGGGTGAGATGCAGGGGACGTGAAGGGAGGTGGAGTGAGGAGGGGAGGTAGGGGGGGGGGGGAAGCGGGGCTAAATTACATTCAGTTTATGGAACATATTTTTTCGGTTATCTTTCTATTTTCTAAGGGCATCACATTGATTGTTTTGTTATCTAAGAAAACAGCAACACGTTTTCAGTATCTATTTCCCCTTTGAAGATTTTTTTTCTTACAACATTTTCACTTTTTTCTTTAATGGATCCCAGCATATCGAACTGAACTGTATTGAATACGGACAGCTGAGATGTGTGGGAGTTGTGTTCCAGTACGTACAGGAGTTTGGTTTAGTTCCCTCCCCTGTTAATGGGAAATTGCGTCATATAGAAAAGCAGGCAATGAAATAAGAGACTGATGAGGTACAATGAAGGAGATAGTGTGTATTGTAAGGAAGATAGTGTGTATTGTAAGGAAGATAGTGTGTATTGTAAGAAGATAGTGTGTATTGTAAGGAAGATAGTGTGTATTGTAAGGAAGATAGTGTGTATTGTAAGAAGATAGTGTGTATTGTAAGGAAGATAGTGTGTATTGTAAGGAGGAAGAGACTGATGAGATACAATGAAAAAAGATAGTGTGTATTGTAAGGAAGATAGTGTGTATTGTAAGGAGGAAGAGACTGATGAGATACAATGAAAAAAGATAGTGTGTATTGTAAGGAAGATAGTGTGTATTGTAAGGAAGATAGTGTGTATTGTAGGGAGGAAGAGACTGATGAGGTACAATGAAAAAAGATAGTGTGATTTGTAAGGAAGATAGTGTGTATTGTAAGGAAGATAGTGTGTATTGTAAGGAAGATAGTGTGTATTGTAAGGAAGATAGTGTGTGTTGTAAGGAAGATAGTGTGTATTGTAAGGAGGAAGAGACTGATGAGATACAATGAAAAAAGATAGTGTGTATTGTAAGGAAGATAGTGTGTATTGTAAGGAAGATAGTGTGTATTGTAAGGAGGAAGAGACTGATGAGGTACAATGAAAAAAGATAGTGTGTATTGTAAGGAAGATAGTGTGTATTGTAAGGAAGATAGTGTGTATTGTAAGGAGGAAGAGACTGATGAGATACAATGAAAAAAGATAGTGTGTATTGTAAGGAAGATAGTGTGTATTGTAAGGAAGATAGTGTGTATTGTAAGGAGGAAGAGACTGATGAGGTACAACGAAGGAAGATAGTGTGTATTGTAAGGAAGATAGTGTGTATTGTAAGGAAGATAGTGTGTATTGTAAGGAAGATAGTGTGTATTGTAAGGAGGAAGAGACTGATGAGGTACAATGAAAGAGATAGTGTGTATTGTAAGGAAGATAGTGTGTATTGTAAGGAAGATAGTGTGTATTGTAAGGAAGATAGTGTGTATTGTAAGAAGATAGTGTGTATTGTAAGGAAGATAGTGTGTATTGTAAGGAGGAAGAGACTGATGAGATACAATGAAAAAAGATGGTGTGTATTGTAAGGAAGATAGTGTGTATTGTAAGGAAGATAGTGTGTATTGTAAGGAAGATAGTGTGTAATGTAAGAAGATAGTGTGTATTGTAAGGAAGATAGTGTGTATTGTAAGGAGGAAGAGACTGATGAGATACAATGAAAAAAGATAGTGTGTATTGTAAGGAAGATAGTGTGTATTGTAAGGAAGATAGTGTGTATTGTAAGGAAGATAGTGTGTATTGTAAGGAGGAAGAGACTGATGAGGTACAATGAAAAAAGATAGTGTGTATTGTAAGGAAGATAGTGTGTATTGTAAGGAAGATAGTGTGTATTGTAAGGAAGATAGTGTGTATTGTAAGAAGATAGTGTGTGTTGTAAGGAAGATAGTGTGTATTGTAAGGAGGAAGAGACTGAGAGATACATGAAAAAATAGTGTGTATTGTAAGGAGATAGTGTGTATTGTAAGAAGATAGTGTGTATTGTAAGAAGATAGTGTGTATTGTAAGGAAGATAGTGTGTATTGTAAGGAGGAAGAGACTGATGAGGTACAATGAAAAAAGATAGTGTGTGTTGTAAGGAAGATAGTGTGTATTGTAAGGAAGATAGTGTGTATTGTAAGGAAGATAGTGTGTATTGTACGGAGCAGCACGTGAACCGAAACGCTGAGAACAAAGTAAATCAGGGACTCGGTGAGTGGAAATAGCAATGGCGTCATCCCCTGCGTGGCGTCAGCTTGACTTCTCATCTCTCCCCTCCACTGCTATCCCAATGTGGATGTAAATGTCATTTCTTTTCTTCTGTCTTTCTTTTTCAGCCCCTTTTACATCATAACTAATCTTTGTTTTGTGTGTGTGTGTGTGACCACTGATAAGTTAAGCCAGGCTACATTGTTGCGTTTCATACATAGCTACGACCTGTGCACCATGACAGGTGGTTTGTCCTAAGTTTAGAATGACTTCAGGGCCAGCTTGTCGTCGTACTTGTTCTTCAGAGAGTCTTTGGTTTTCTCGGCATACTTCTGCTGTGGGGTCTTTGGGTGCTTGTCCACCCCGTGCGGTTTCTTTGACCATGGGTGCTGTGTTCCTGGTGCTGATTTTCCGCCAGAAGGTTGGATCCAGCCCAGTTTTTCTTTCAGCATCAACTCGGAGTCGTCGAGCTCCTTCCACTCTGGTTCGCCCAGGTCCTTCTTGATGAGCCCAGACCCCACGTAATCCAGATCCTTTTTCATGAATCCAGCGCCATCTTCATCCTGAGCAGATTCCTCATTGGCGTGTACACGTCATAGCCTTTTTCTTCCGCTTCCGTTTTGACGTCTTTGGAATTCGTTTTGGCAACGTTTACGTTTCGTTTGTCCTTGTCAAGAGAATTTTTGAGTTCAAAGTACTGTTTCTTATTGATAAATCCGTTCTTCAATTTGTAGTTCAAGCTGTCCAATTTCCGCATGAATGGCAGCTTGTGTTCGGGATCCTTAGAGTCCTCAGTCAGCAGGTCAGAACCCACATCATCCACATTCTGGTTTAACTCGGAACCGTCGTCGTCAAAATGTTTCTTTGAATCCCAGCCTGCTTTGTCAGCGTTCTTCTTTATGAGCCCTGTTCCCAGTTCATCCAACGATTTCTTTATGAGCCCTGTTCCCAGTTCATCCAACGATTTCTTTATGAGCCCTGTTCCTAGCTCATCCAACGATTTCTTAGTTGGCTCAAAGAAGACACTCTCGTCATCTTTCTTGGCAGCTTCAGGCTTCCTGTCGCTGAAAGTTTGATGATGTTTCTGCATGTCCAGGGCTTGTTGGATAACCCAGGAAGCCAGGCTCAAAGCGCCTTTGATGATCATGGGAAAACCGTCCACCTCCAGGTCGTCCTTTTCCAAGACAGTGGCCAGATGATCCAGCCCCTTGTTCAGCAGCCCCAGTCCTTCAGTGTCCATGGTCTGGAGGGACGTTCTGCCGGCCAGAGCACTGTCGATGTTGTCCACGCCTCTTTTGATCAGGCCGATGCCTACCGTGTCCAGTCCACGTTTCAGGAGTCCGGCTCCCACGTGATCCAACCCTCGCTTCACCAGGTCCACGTCCACTTCCTTGGAGGGCTCTCCGCTGCCCAGGCCTTTGGAGAGCAGCTGGAGGCCTCTTCTCATCTCAGCAAGACCCGGGGTGTGATCGTCTCCTCTCCTGAACAACCCCGTGCCCACCACGTCCAGGCCTTTCTTGATCAACTCCACAGCGGACGCCTTGTCCTCAGACAGGTCGGCTGACTTGGAGTACACACCGTGGCCAAGGAAATCTTCAATAGCGGCGGAGTTGACATGTTCCTTCCTCCCCAGGGAAGAAGGGAAGTCTTTCTTGAAGAGACCGTGGCCCAGATGATCCAGGGGTCGTTTCATCAACCCGAGCCCTACATGATCCAGCTCACGCTTCATCACCTCCATATCAGCCTCGTCCAGGTCCTTTTTCATGAAGCCGGATCCTACGGTATCCAGGGGTCGTTTCTCCACAGGCTGGTACCTATCTTCATAGTACCGACCTTCTTCCAGCTTTCCAGGAGCGGCTAACCCTTGGGCGTGATCAGGTTCCCCCCATGACTTGCGGACGGAGTCCGGGGTGTCGGCAGAAGCTGCAACATCTTGAGGTGAAAGATCGCTGTGGGTCTCGGTCTTCAGCTTCAAGCTGTCTGGATTCTGCTTCTCTGAGGGAAATTCCTCCCCGCTGGGCTTCTCCTGTGGGGTGTAGTAGAGATCGTGCGGTGGGAGGTAGCCCCACTCCAGGCGGAACAGAGGGTTGTTCACCACGGGGTTGACGGCCTGGCTGCTGGTTAGTCTGCAGACACCACACACAATGCTTCATGACAGCCACGACAACCCGAACAGCAGACAGAGAGACAGGCAGACAGACAGACAGACAGAGAGACAGACAGACAGACAGACAGACAGAGAGACAGGCAGAGAGACAGGCAGAGAGACAGACAGAGAGACAGGCACAGAGACAGACAGAGAGACAGACAGAGAGACAGGCAGAGAGACAGACAGAAAGACAGATAGAGAGACAGACAGAGAAACAGACAGAAAGACAGGCAAGAGACAGACGAGAGACAGACAGAGAGACAGACAGAGACACAGACAGAGAGACAGGCAGAGAGACAGACAGAGAGGCAAGCACAGAGACAGACAGACAGACAGAGAGACAGACAGAGAGGCAGGCCACAGAGACAGACAGAGAGACAGACAGAGAGGCAGGCACAGAGACAGACAGGCTTGTGGTTCAGAATAGCCACAGTTTATGTGTCATACACTGTTGCGTAAAAAACTGTGTGTGTGTGTGTGTGGTGTGTGTGTGTGTTGTGTGTGTTGTGTGTGTATGTGTGTGTATGAGTGTGTGTGTTGAGTGTGTGTGTGTGTGTGTGTGTGGTGTGTGTGTGTGTGTGTGTGTGGTGTTGTGTGTGTGTGTGTGTGTGTGTGTGGTGTGTGTGTGTGTGTGGTGTGGGTGTGGTGTGTGTGTGTGGTGTGTTGTGGTGTGTGTGTGTGTGTGTGTGTGTGTGTGTGTGTGTGTGTGTGTGAGTGTGTGTGTGTGAGTGGTGTGTGTGTGTGTGTGTGTGTGTGTGTGTGTGTGTGTGTGTGTGTGTGTGTGTGTTGTGTGTGTTGTTTGTGTTGTGGTGTGTGTGTGTGTGTGTGTGTGTTGTGTGTGTGTGTGTGTGTTGTTGTGTGTGTGTGTGTGTGTGTTGTGTGTGTGTGTGTGTGTGTTGTGTGTGGTGTTTGTTGTTGTGTGTGTTGTGTGGCGGCGCACTGGTGTGTGTATATCCGGTCTTTTCGTCTCTGTCTGTCTGTTTTGTCGGGAGAGAGAGAGAGAGAGAGAGAGAGAGAGAGAGAGAGAGAGAGACAGAGAGAGACAGAGAGAGACAGAGACAGAGACAGAGATAGAGACAGCGATAGAGATAAAGAGGCACAAAGAGACGCAGAGAAAGATTTAGGGGTAAGGATGGTCGTATAATTGAGCTACTTTCTGCTCAGACAGACAAGGGGAGAGAAGAGAGAGAGAGAGAGAGAGAGAGAGAGAGAGAGAGAGAGAGAGAGAGAGAGGGGGGGTACTTAGCAGGAGAGGTAATGAGAGGGCGAGGGGAAAGAGGAGAGACAGACACATATGTGAGTCGCCACCCTGACAAACTCTCACTCTGACCATCTGTCCGTCCTTGTTGGTGCAGTCAGGGAATCTGAATGCAAACATTGAAGAATATGCCTGTGATACGCCGTCCTTGCTGATGCAGTCAGGGAATCTGAATGCAAACATTGAAGAATATGCCTGTGATACTGGCCGTCCTTGCTGATGCAGTCAGGGAATCTGAATGCAAACATTGAAGAATATGCCTGTGATACTGGCCGTCCTTGCTGATGCAGTCAGGGAATCTGAATGCAAACATTGAAGAATATGTCTGTGATACTGGCCGTCCTTGCTGATGCAGTCAGGGAATCTGAATGCAAACATTGAAGAACATGCCTGTGATACTGGCCGTCCTTGTTGGTGCAGTCAGGGAATCTGAATGCAAACATTGAAGAATATGCCTGTGATACTGGCCGTCCTTGTTGGTGCAGTCAGGGAATCTGAATGCAAACATTGAAGAATATACCTGTGATACTGGCCGTCCTTGTTGGTGCAGTCAGGGAATCTGAATGCAAACATTGAAGAATATGCCTGTGATACTGGCCGTCCTGTTGGTGCAGTCAGGGAATCTGAATGCAACATTGAAGAATATGCCTGTGATACTCTCTTATGCAGACGTTAGAACTTTATTCCTAGTGTTTTGATGTGTCTCTAATGTTTATTGTCAATGTGTCCAATGTTGTGTTTGGACCTCCCCCCCCCCCTCCCCCCTTCAGAAGGGGCTGTGGCCTATGCTGAATAAAACATTTTTCCATTCCATTTATCCCCCACCCCACCCCACACACACACACCACGTCACACTACACACACACACACACACACACACACACACACACACACACACACACACACACACACACACCACGTCACACCACAGAGAGAGAGAGAGAGAGAGAGAGAGAGAGAGAGAGAGAGAGAGAGAGAGAGAGAGAGAGAGAGAGTATTTCAGAGTAGTTATATCCAATTCGGGAGCAACGCCTTTTTCCAATCTGAAAACGATGGGAAGCAGATTCTATTATTGTCTACGAGAGAGAGAGAGAGAGAGAGAGAGAGAGAGAGAGAGAGAGAGAGAGAGAGAGAGAGAGAGAGAGAGAGATGATGATGATGATGATGATGATGATGATGATGATGATCTTTATTTCCAAGGGTAACAGATAAGCAAACATGTTTTTTTTTTCATCCGGCCCTTGCCCCGTTAAGGGACTAAGTATGACTAGTGACTAAGACCTACAGACTGGGGAGAGAGAGAGAGAGAGAGAGAGAAGAGAAGAGAGAGAGAGAGAGAGAGAGAGAGAGAGAGAGAGAAAGACAGACAGACAGATAGACAGACAGACAGAGACAAAGAGAGAGAGAGAGAGAGAGAGAGAGAGGGGGGGGGGAGGGAGGCGGGGGCAGGTGATGCTTTTGCACTGGTGGATGTCAGCAACAGTTGTTTTCTATCCTTCCATATTTCCTGCTTCCTCTGTCCCGCTATCCCCTGACATTCCGGTACCCCTCCCCGTCCTGCTCCACCCCCCTCTCCCCGTCCCCCCACCCCCTCCCTGTGCCTCTCCAAGCCATTCCAGCACTGTATTGCTCTGTTCTCCATGTTGATATGAGTTTGAAGATTTGGTTCCATTTGCTTTTATAACTATTCAAGTAGGTCTGCTGAGTTTAGTTAGATTTCTTTAAGCTTTCCACAGTGTAGTCGTGTTTACTTTATCATTCTCGATAGCTCTGTGTGTGTGTGTGTGTTGTGTGTGTGTGTGTGTGTGTGTGTGTGTGTGTGTGTGTGTGTGTGTGTGTGTGTGTGTGAGGTGATGGGGCCCTGCCCCCCCGGTGTGTGTGTGTGTGTTTTGGTTGTTAGTTCTTTTCATTCTCTTTGTGGAAATAAATGCAACGACCAATGCCCCCCCCCCCCTCTCTCTCTCTCTCTCTCTCTCTCTCCCGCAAAAAATGCCCTTTAGAAATAAAATGTACAGAGTTGGATGGGGAGAAGAAAATATCATTTTCATAAAAAAAAAAACCCATTTGATTTTTTTATCTATCATTTATTTATCTATTTATTTGTTTATTCATTTTCCTATACAGTTTTTTTTCTATGATTACATGACCTAGAAGACTTGATATACCAAATGTGAATACCCCCCCCCCTCTCTCTCTCTCTCTCTCTCCTCTCACACACACACACACACACACACACACACATACACACACACCGCGCGCGCACGCGCGCGCGCGCTTCTCTCTCCTCTCCTCTCTCTCTCTCTCGCCATAGAGGTGATCCATAGAATAGGTTTTATCACCACGACATGTGAATTATTGGTAGAATGACTCTGATGCTTGTCTCTCGTTCTTCCTCTGATAAGCTGAATGATTTCCTATCCACGTCATTCCTAACTAAATCCCATTTCTATGGGCTCAGGCCTGTCAATAAACATCCCTAGTTCCTGGGTTCCTGATCTGGGGGAGAGAGAGAGAGAGAGAGAGAGAGAGAGAGAGAGAGAGAGAGAGAGAGAGAGAGAGAGGAGGAAGGGAAAGGAGTGTGTGTGTGTGTGTGTGTGTGTGTGTGTGTGTGTGTGTGTGTGTGTGTGAGAGAGAGAGAGAGAGAGAGAGAGAGAGAAAGAGAGAGACGAGAGAAGAGAGAGAGAGAGAGACGAAGAGAGAGAGAAAGAGAGAGAGACGAGAGAGAGAGAGAGAGAGAGAGAGAGAGAGAGAGAAGGGGAGGGAAAGGAGTGTGTGTGTGTGTGTGTGTGTGTGGTGTGAGAGGGAGTAGAGGAGAGAGAGAGAGAGAGAGAGAGAGAGAGAGAGAGAGAGGAGAAGAGAAGGAAAGAGAAGGGAAAGACAGAGAGAAGAGAGATGACAGAGGAGACAGAGGAAAGACGAGGAAGACAGAGGGTGAAAGGGTTGGCGGAAGAGAAGGGACGGGGGAGAGGGGTGAGGAGAATGGGGGTGTAGGGTGGTGGAAGGGGGAAGAGGAGATGAGAGGGGTGGAAGGTGGTGAGGGGAGAGAATGGAGGGTGGTAGGGGTGGAGGGGGAGAATGGGGTGGTGGTAGGGGGGTGGGGAGGGGGGGAGAATGGGGTGGGGAGTGGTGGTGGATGGGAGGGGGCGAGAATGGGGTGGTGGTAGTGGTGGTGGGAGGGGGGGAGAGAGGGGTGGTGGTAGTGGTGGTGGAGGGGGGAGAATGGGGTGGTGGTAGTGGTGGTGGAGGGGGGAGAATGGGGTGGTGGTAGTGGTGGTGGAGGGGGGAGAATGGGGTGGTGGTAGTGTGGTGGTGGAGGGGGGGAGAATGGGGTGGTGGTAGTGGGTGGTGGAGGGGGGGAGAATGGGGTGGTGGTAGTGGTGGTGGAGGGGGGAGAATGGGGTGGTGGTAGTGGTGGTGGAGGGGGGGAGAATGGGGTGGTGGTAGTGGTGGTGGGGGGGGAGAATGGGGTGGTGGTAGTGGTGGTGGAGGGGGGGAGAATGGGGTGGTGGTAGTGGTGGTGGAGGGGGGGAGAATGGGGTGGTGGTAGTGGTGGTGGAGGGGGAGAATGGGTGGTGGTAGTGGTGGTGGAGGGGGGAGAATGGGGTGGTGGTAGTGGTGGTGGAGGGGGGGAGAATGGGGTGGTGGTAGTGGTGGTGGAGGGGGGGAGAAATGGGGTGGTGGTAGTGGTGGTGGAGGGGGGGAGAATGGGGTGGTGGTAGTGGTGGTGGAGGGGGGAGAATGGGGTGGTGGTAGTGTGGTGGAGGGGGGGGAGAATGGGTGGTGGTAGTGGTGGTGGAGGGGGGAGAATGGGGGTGGTGGTATGTGGTGGTGGAGGGGGGGAGAATGGGTGGTGGTAGTGGTGGTGGAGGGGGGAGAATGGGGTGGTGGTAGTGGTGGTGGAGGGGGCGAGAATGGGGTGGTGGTAGTGGTGGTGGAGGGGTAAACAGATCAATGACCTTGAATAGAAGGGGATCAGCTTGAGTTGACAGCAGAAAGACAAACGGTTCGATGGCAGAGGTGAACACGGTACCTGTGCCATTGGCAGCCGTCAGCCCCCCCCCCCCCCTCCCCCTCCTGGAGAGGAACCGGATCCGCCACAGAGGAGGAGGTACAGCAGTGCCAGCCTCCTGTTTTCTTCTTCTTCCCCCCATTCATCACCACGTGTCTTTCAGAAACAGTCTTCTGAGCGGTCACCAGCAGAGCGAGGTGTGTGGTGTGTGTGTGTGTGTGTGTGTGTGTGTGTGTGTGTGTGTGTGTGTGAGTGCGTACGGGCGTGCGTGCGTGCGTGCGTGCGTGCGGTGTGTGTTGTGTGTGTGTGTGTGTGTGTGTGTGTGTGAGTGTGTACGTGCGTGCTTGCGTGCGTGTCAGGGTGCGAACGTACGAGCGTGCGTGCATGTATGTGTGCATGTGTGTGTGTGTGTGTGTGTGTGTTGTGTGTGTGTGTGTGGTGTGTGTGTGAGTGCGCACGCGCGCGCGCAAAAGTGCATGCATGCATGCGTGCGTGCGTGCGTGCGTGTGTGTGTGTGCGCGCGCGTGTGTGTGTGTGAAGGCCTTTTCCTGGGATTGGTCGACGATTTGCAGAACCGTCCAACAACATACACTACACATTTATGTGTGCCCCAGAGAGATATTTTGGAGCAATATTTGTGAAGTACAATCGGTACTGTAATGGACCTATAGTCGACCAGATTGAGACATGAGCTGTTAAAAGAATCAAGACATTTAAAATCGATGCCTGATGCTGTAAACCACTGATCAGATGAAGGAAGCCATCCCTGTCCTTGTCTTTGAACGGTTGAAGAACTACCACACCAGTCTTTGTGTTTAAACAGCGAAAAGATCACCACATCTGTCTTGTCTTTGAACCGTTGAAGAACTACCACACCAGTCTTTGTGTTTAAACAGCGAAAAGATCACCACATCTGCCCTTGTCTTTGAACCGTTGAAGAACTACCACACCAGTCTCTGTGATTAAACAGCGGAAACATCACCACATCTGCCCTTGTCTTTGAACCGTTGAAGAACTACCACACCAGTCTTTGTGTTTAAACAGTGGAAACATCACCTCAACTGCCCTTGTCTTTGAAGTTCTGGAGGGTTACCGCCCCTGCTGTTTTCTTTGAATTGTTGAAGGGCCACCACCCCTTATGCTGACTTTGAAGGGATAAAGCGTTATCTCCCCTGTTGCTGTCTGTGAAATGATATAGGGTTATCATCTCTCTTCCTGTCTTTGAGGTTTGAAAAGTCATCATCCTTTTTTCTTTCTTTTTTTTTTTTTTCCATCTAGGAAACATTGCAAAATGAGCACCCTCTAAAGCTGTACATGATCAGAAGAAAAAGAATATTTCCTAACTGCACCCAGCTCTTTCCCTTCTTTTTTCCTCCGCCCTCTACTTATTTTTAAATTAACCCCCGCCCCTTCTTTCTTTATTGTGTACTCTCTCTCTCTCTCTCTCTCTCTCTCTCTCTCTCTCTCTCTCTCTCTCATGTACTCGAACATACGCGTTCTCAAGCAGGTACATACACACACACACACACACACACACACACACACAGAGAGAGAGAGAGAGAGAGAGAGAGAGAGAGAGAGAGAGAACCTTATTTCTCGCTCTGGTACTTTTTGATGAAAAGGAGTGACAAGATCGCGTCATTTCTGGCGTGTCATTTGGTGGACGTCATCAACATCGACAGGATTAGATCCAGACAATGACGTCATTTCCGTCACCTAGGGTCTCTATCAAACCTCACGCCAGTTGTTCCAAAAACTGGAAATGGGGAAATGGAGCGCTGTGGCCGTCAAAGTTGGCCTGTCACTTTCTTTGACTCGTTTATCTGTCCAAATGGCAGCGCTGGTCTAGCTGTTGAATGCTCAGGTGCTTTACCCGGTGAGAGATTTGGTTTGGTTTGTCTCTGATATGTGTATGCTACTTGTGTACGGAGCAGTGACATGTACGTACATTTCACAAATTAAAAAAAAAAAGGTGGTTCATTTGGAAGTATTAAAGAAACAGCCGTTAAGTTTTTGTTTTCTACCCTCCCCCCCCCCCCCCCCCCCATTTTTTTTTTCTATGAAGGTATTTTTAATCTCTTTGTGAACATTAATTTTGTACATATATTTCTGTAGGATGGTTTTTGGATACATATTCTAGGCCACGGGAATTTGAGGCTGAAGGAGAGTTGTCTGGGCTTGCTTAATGTTATCATCTTCCTTACCTCTCTCAGTGGCATTACTACCACGTCGCTCCTTCTGGCCACCCTACACACAGCCATATCAAGGCTGCTCTTTTCGCAGCCCTAGCGCAGGCACTGCACAAGGAGCTATCAGTACGGTGTTTCCATGTGGACGGGCACCTAATCTGGTTTAGCTCGCCTTCGGCGCCAGTATGGCTAAGCTATAGACTGCGTGGCTACTTTTGACATGAATTAGGCCTACATCCAAACTCACCTTCGGCTTTGGAATGCCGCCGCAGATAAGGGATAGGTACATTCAAAAATTGCGTCATTAGCGAAATGACGACACAATGATGAGTTTGTTAAGCACGTCATTTAAGACAGGGGTGCGAAAATATAATATGCCTGAAGATGAGAACTGAGACAAGAGATTAAAAGTGGTGTTGCCATCACCAAACGGGGAGGGGGGGGGGGGGGGAATGATAAAAGTCTACACAGTTTGAACGTAGTACGATGAGTCCCAAACAGAGGAAAGAAACAAAAGGCAGTACGGATGTACAGGAGTGAGATCGGTGTCTAATAAGCGAGAAAAAGACAAATACAATAAAAGTGGTAAAAATGAGTGTCAAGGGGAAAAAAAAACAACAACAAGAAAAAACAGCACAGAACAGAAAATTTACCTGAACGCCAAACAAACGAAGAAAAACAGGAAAAAGATTAAATAAGCACAAAACAAAGCAAAAATTATAAAAAGACAATATGAGTGAAACGAGAGCCAAACAAAGGGAACAAAGCAAAAGACAAACACTGAATAAAAAGGTTGAAATGAGTGCCAAACAAAGAAAACACAGCACAGTGGTGAAATAAGTGCTAAACGGAGGGAACAACAACTTAAACAAGTAGAGATAACACGGAATCAAATTAATAAAATAAGCGCAGAAAGAAAGGAACAAAGAAAAGACACCTCAAACTGAAAGAGGCCAAATGACAATAAACAAAGGGGAAGAAGAAAAGTTAACACAGAATAACACTGGTTAAAAAAAAAAGAAGAAGAAGAATTGAGCGGAAAACGAAGGGGTGAAATGAAAGGCCACACATAATGACATTGGTGAAATGAGCGTCAAACGAAGTGGGCCAGAAAAAGACAGTACGAAAACAACACGTTTCACCCTAAAAGCTTGCACAAACACACTGACCAGCACAAATAGAGAAAACAGAAGAGAAAAAACTACGGTTTTGCTCTCCTTTTGCCGTATCCTCTCCTCTGTCCCCCTCCCATCCTCTTTACCCCCCCCCCCCCCCCCCCCCATACACACACATAATTATGCACATATCCCTCTCTTATCCCCATCGCCTATTTTCTCCTGTGACCATCCCCCCCCCCCCCCCCCACACACACACACACACACACACATCATGCACGTTACACATAGCATGCACCCTGCGTAAGAAATGGAAAGAATGAAGGAAGTAAGGAAAATGAGTGATCGATATTGAACGATATTGACTGGACGACACGGGAAACGACTGAATGAAGCGCCAGCTGGCAGCTCTTCAGTCGGCACTACCCAGGTAGGCAGCCCGTTGTGTAAACGAGTGTTGACTGTAAAGCGCTTAGAGCTTGGTCTCTTGTCGAGAATAGGCGCTATGTAAGTATTCATTATTATTATTATTATATATCGTTATACAGTAGCTGTTATGACTGTTACCATTTGCGGCATTCACCATAAATACAAAAAAAGAACTTTTAGAGTTTGGACTGGGGTTGGGGTTGGCGTTAGACTCCTGGCCCTGGTTCTGGCCCTGACCCAATGTCGCAAAATGCCGCTGATGGTCGGTCTTGTGGTGTGGGTGAGATTTGTTTGCGTGGTGCGTCGGATTCGGATGCGACAGGGCCTGTCTTCTTCAGTTGAAATGTTCTTTCCTTGATCGTTATGTGATGTTTGTAAATTTGGAACTGAACGGAATATACTATTGCATATACTGTCACATCTGGTTACATCGGGTCATTTCCTAAACCATAAGCTATACTATGAGCAGGACGAGAGAGAGAGAGAGAGAGAGAGAAGAGAGAGAGAGAAGAGAGAGAGAGAGAAAAGAGAGACGGACAGACAGACAAATAGACAGTCAGAGACAGACAGAAAGACAGACAGATCAAACGTTGAGGCAAAGAAAAATCATTGACAAGAGAGAGAGAGAGAGAGAGAGGGAGGGTGTGTGTGTGTGTGTGGGGTGTGTGTGTGTGTGTGTGTGCGTGTGTAGAACTGCGGGATGCCTTGTGTCACCGCCAGGATTGGCGGGGGCCTTGGGGACGGTGGAGGGATTGTCTGTTGTTTGTCAATGATGTGTTTCATCAACGAATATGTCAGAATTGTACATGAGTTTTGTGTACTTGGGGGGAAGGGGTAACACTCGTTTTATTGCTTTTTTGAAATATTTATGTTGGGCCAATGACGACGTTTATGTAGATATTTATGTGTTTGGGTCCATGTATTTTTGCGTATAGGCACTTGGCTTTGTCTTTCCTTTGGGGCATATAATGTAGTATTGTTCCGCAAGAAAAAGTCTTTAGTGTTCAAGTATTTGTGTGTTTTACAACTACCTTACATGACTGTCTCTTTGATTGCAAAGATGGCTTGATGTTATTGACGTGTGTATGTATATATGCATATGTATGCACACAAAGTGGGAATGGCGATTCGTGTAGGTGTCGGAGAGGGTATGTGTGTGTGTGTGTGTGTGTGTGTGTGTGTGTGTGTGTGTGTGTGTGTGTGTGTGTGTGTGTTCGTGTGTACCTGTGCGTGTATGTTTACGTGTGTGAGTGTGTGTGGAAGGGGGGTGGGGGGGGTGCGTGTATGTGTGTGCGTGTATGTGTGTGTGTGTGTGTATGTGATCCGTGTGTATATGTGTGTTTGTGTGCTTTTTCAGGATGTGCGTGCATGTGTGCGTGTGTGGAAGTGTACATGTGTGGGGGTGGAGGGTGAATGTGTGTGTGTGTGGTATGCGTGCGTGTGTGTGTGTGTGTGTGTGTGTGTGTGTGTGTGTGTGTGAAAATATCAAAATAAAAGTTCTGATATTTCCGATATTTATCTGTCCAGTCCGGAAAATAATCACGTGTACAGCCTTGCTCCCTTGCGGCGTTTGTCGTTGAAAAGTAACTTCTTTCCTTTTCTCTCTTTTTATTCTTTTTTGACAAATGTTTTGTATTTCTTGTTTTTGTGTTAGTATTTCTCATTATGTTTCTGTATTGTGTATGTTTTGGGCATGTACCTTTGGTGAAATGATCGATTCAACTATGGTGTGTCTGACGAACAATTGTTTTGTAAAGCCAAGTGGCAGGTTTAATACAACTGAAACGTTTGTTATTGGTCATTTAGTGCATCATTCTGTAATTACTTTTTGCTCTTGCCAGTTCATCTGTTGCAATTTGGACTGTTTTCTTGTTCACTACAATATTCACACGTTTGTTTTCAATCAGTGATCCTCAGATTGCTTACAGATAGTTACGTTTCATACTTTCATGTTGAATAGTGCAATCAAAATCATGTCGATGAATTGTCAAGGCTTGGGTAATGCTCAGAAAAGAAGGGATGTGTTTCACTTCTGCAAAAACAAAAATTATTGTGTATACCTACTGCAAGACACTCATTTTGATCCAAAACTAGAAAACTGCATAAGAGCAGAATGGGGATACCAGTGTTTTTTTTGCTTCCTATAATTCAAGTTCAAGGGGGTTGCTATTCTGTTAAACAATAATTTTGAATTTAAGGTGAAGAAAATATGTAAAGATTTGGAAGGCAACTATTTGCTCCTCTCTATTGATATAATGGGTCGTGACCTTTTAATCATTAGCTTATACGGGCCTAATCGTGATGACCCCGACTTTTATGTTAATTTAAAAGAAAGGATTAGAGAGGTAGGATCAGAGAATATTATCATTGGGGGAGATTGGAATCTTGTAATGGATTTTCATTTAGACTACTGTAATTACAAACACTACAACAATATTAAAGCTAAAGACGAAGTTGAGGCTTTGACAATGGAACTGGGATTAGTAGACGTATGGCGAGAACTTAATCCAGAATTAAGAAGATACACATGGAGGCGAAATACACCATTTCAGCAAAATAGGTTAGACTTCTTTTTAGTTTCGGACTTGTTGTCTAACTATGTGTCTGATTCCGACATTAAACCAGGATACAGAACTGACCATTCGATTATAACTTTGGAATTGGCATTTAACAAACAAACAAAACACCGCCTTTTGTGGAAATTTAATAGTTCTTTGTTGAAAGATAAGGCATATTTAAAAGATATCAATCAAACTATACAGGAAGTCATTGAAGAATATGCATCTGCACCTTATAGTAGAGAATATTTGCAAAAGGCAAATAAAAGCGAGATCCAGCTAACGGTATCGGACCAGCTCTTTCTTGATGTACTGTTGATGGAAATTAGGGCAAAGTGCTTGGCGTCTGGTTAACTAATGATTTAACTGACTGTACGAACTTTAATTTGAACGAAAAATTTGCAGAAATTAGAAGACTGTACAAGATATGGCTTAAGCGAAACATAACGCCTTTGGGTAGAGTAGCGGTTCTCAAGTCTTTAATTCTGTCAAAAATTACTTATCTATGGATGTTGCTACCAAATCCACCTGATCAATTGATAGAATCAATACAAATCTCAGTGTTTCAGTTTGTTTGGAGTAGGAAAAAAGATAGAATCAACAGGAAAGTAGCTGTAAGAAATATTAATGAAGGTGGACTTGGAATTCCTCATATTAAGGATGCAGTTACAGCATTAAAACTCAGCTGGATTCGAAGAGTGAAAAACAATAATCACAAATGGAAAAGTTTACTCAGAACAATTTATCCGAACATAGCTAAGTTAGATTTATTGGGCCCATCAATACCTGCTGAGAAACACATGTTAAGCCATTTTTGGATCAATGTCTTCGAAGCATATAAAACATTTAGCTTAAAGGTAAATATTGAAACAACAAGTGATTTGCTTTTGGAACCTATTTTCTATAATACAAATATTAGGATAGGTCAAAGAATCATTTACTACAAGAGATGGGCTGACAAGGATATTTTTCTGATTAGAGATTTGTTAAGTGATGATGGAACCTTTTTGACTATGAATCAGTTTAAACAAAACATGGTGTTAACGTCGATTTTGTCACTTATAATGGATGTGTCGGTGCTATACGTTGCTATATCAACAAGACAGGACTAACCCTTAACAGTAACGATTCCATTGCACTGACTCACAAAATGCTTCAATTGATATATCCCATCCCAAAAGGAACGAAGTTTTATTATGATATGCTAAAGGACAAATCAGAACCCAAACATTGTAAAAGATGGAATGAAAAATGAAAAGAGAGCTTAACTGGAAAAATATTTTCATCAAGACCAAGAAAATACAAGAGATCAAACTGAAATGGTTCCAAATAAGAATTATGCACCGAATATTAGCAACTAATGTTATCCTTGCAAACATGAATGTTGTTAACTCTGAGGATTGTTCTTTCTGTAAAAATGTGAGAGACAGTATTAATCACATGTTATGGGCATGTCCACATATAAGACGTTTTTGGGGACAGTTAGAAGCATGTATCAACTCCAGCACAGAAAATAGCTTTAACCTTTTACTTAACGAAACGTTTCTGCTATTTGGATATGAAAAGAATACAAAGTCAAGTCATGTCCTTGATTATATTATAATCCTTGCAAAATTTTTCATCTTCAAATGTAAAACAGTGGAAACTTTACCACTCTATGTTAACTTTAAATCCTTCTTGAAGATTAAATATGAAACTGAAAAGTATATTTCTTTAACAAATATGAGATATAACAGTTTTCAGACAGAATGGTTTTATTTCAAAAACCTTTTTGAATAGATAAAGAAACGAGCTAGCAAACCCATCGTGTCGTTACTTTGTTTTTTGTTTTTTTGGCCATACTTGTAATGTGTATGAGACATAAATATTCATACCTGTCACCAAGAATACTACAATGTAACTACAGATTCATGTCCATCTAGTATTCAAGCTACAGTTCATTTCTGTCTAGATGTTTACTTGTAGTGCCCTTTCCATTCAATAATGTTTTGTTTTGTTTTTTGTTTTTTGTTTCTTTCGTTTGCCCTTGTTTGTACAATCTCCTATACTGTCATTTTTGATTGTGCACGGAAAATGTAAAAAAAAAAAAAGGTCATAAAAAAAAACAAACAACAAACAAACAAAATAATATATATATATATTATTATGCACATATCCCTCTCTTATCCCCATCGCCTATTTTCACCTGTGAATCCCCCCCCCCCCCCCCCCCCCAACACACACACATCATATCATTATGCACATATCCCTCTCTTATCCCCATCGCCTATTTTCTCCTGTGACCCCTCCCCCCCCCCCCAACACACACACACACATCATATCATTATGCACATATCCCTCTCTTATCCCCATCGCCTATTTTCTCCTGTGACCCTCCCCCCCCCCCCCCCCCAACACACACACACATCATATCATTATGCACATATCCCTCTCTTATCCCCATCGCCTATTTTCTCCTGTGACCTCCCCTCCCCCCCCCCCCCCCGCCCCCCGCCACACACACACACACACATCATTATGCACATATCCCTCTCTTATCCCCATCGCCTATTTTCTCCTGTGACCATCGCCTCCCCCCCCCCCCCCCCCCCCCCACACACACACACACACACACATCATTATGCACATATCCCTCTCTTATCCCCATCGCCTATTTTCTCCTGTGACCATCCCCCCCCCCCCCCCCCCCCCCCCCACACCACACACACACACACACACATATCATTATGCACATATCCCTCTCTTATCCCCATCGCCTATTTTCTCCTGTGACCATTCCCCCCCCCCCCCCCCCCCCCACACACACACATCATTATGCACATATCCCTCTCTTATCCCCATCGCCTATTTTCTCCTGTGACCATCCCCCCCCCCCCCCCCCCCCCCCGCCACACACACCACACACATCATTATGCACATATCCCTCTCTTATCCCCATCGCCTATTTTCTCCTGTGACCATCCCCCCTCACCCCCCCCCCCCACACACACACATCAATCATTATGCACATATCCCTCTTAGCCCCATCGCCTATTTTCTCCTGTGACCATCCCCCCCCCCCCCCCCCCCGCCACACACACCACACACCACACACATCATTATGCACATATCCCTCTCTTTATCCCCATCGCCTATTTTCTCCTGTGACCATCCCCCCTCCCCCCCGCCACACACACACACACACACACACACACACACACACACACACACACACACACACACACACACATCATTATGCACATATCCCTCTCTTATCCCCATCGCCTATTTTCTCCTGTGACCATCCCCCCTCTCCCCCCCCCCCCCCCACACACACACATCATTATGCACATATCCCTCCCTTATCCCCCATCGCCCTATTTTCTCCTGTGACCATCCCCCCTCCCCCCCCCCCCCCACACACACACACACATCATTATGCACATATCCCTCTCTTATCCCCATCGCCTATTTTCTCCTGTGTCCACCCCTTTTCACCCCACCCACCCCCTACCCCCCCCCCCCTCCCACACACACACACATAATTATGCACATATCCTTCTCTTAGCCCATCGCCTATTTTCTCTTGTGACCATCCCTCCCCCCCCCCCCCCCCCCCCGCCACACACACACACACACACACACCACACACACAACGTAATTTATGCACATATCCTTCTCTTACCCCATCGCCTATTTTCTCCTGTACCATCCCCACTCTCCTACACTCCCTGTATTTTCGTCTGAACTCGGCCCCTGCACTTCTGTTCTTTGCACCACCACCTGCTATTACTGTCTCTTTACACCGCCTATTATTACTGTCTCTTTACACCACCTACTATTACTTCTCTTTCACCGCCTGCTATTACTGTCTCCTTACACCCCTGCTATTACTGTCTCTTTACACCGCCTGCTACTATTGTCTCTTTACACCACCTGCTATTACTGTCTCTTTACACCGCCTGCTATTACTGTCTCTTTACACACCTGCTATTACTGTCCTCTTACACCCCCTGCTATTACTGTCTCTTTACACCCCTGCTATTACTGTCTCTTTACACCGCCTGCTATTACTTCTCTTTACACCCCTGCTATTACTGTCTCTTTAACACCGCCTGCTATTTGTCTCTTTACACCGCCTGCTATTACTGTCTCTTTACACCACCTGCTATTACTGTCTCTTTACACCCCTGCTATTACTGTCTCTTTACACCGCCTGCTATTACTGTCTCTTTACACCACCTGCTATTACTGTCTCTTTACACCCCCTTCTATCACTGTCTCATTACACCGCCTGCTATTACTGTCTTTTTACACTGCCTACTATTACTCACTCTTTACACCCCTGCTATTACTGTCTCTTTACACCACCTGCTATTACTGTCTCTTTACACCCCCTGCTATTACTGTCTCTTTACACCGCCTGCTATTACTGTCTCTTTACACCCCCTGCTATTACTGTCTCTTTACACCGCCTGCTATTACTGTCTCTTTACACTGCCTACTATTACTGTCTCTTTACATCGCCTACTATTACTGTCTCTTTACACTCCCTGCTATTACTGTCTCTTTACACCGCCTGGTATTACTGTCTCTTTACAGCGTCTACTATTACGGTCTCTTTACACCGCCTACTATTACTGTCTCTTTACACCGCCTACTATTACTGTCTCTGTACACCGCATGCTATTACTGTCTCTTTACACCCCCTGCTATTACTGTCTCTGTACACCGCCTACTATTACTGTCTCTTTACACCGCCTACTATTACAGTCTCTGTACACCGCCTACTATTACTGTCTCTTTACACCACTTACTATTACTGTCTCTTTACACCACGTACTATTACTGTCTCTTTACACCGCCTGCTATTACTGTCTCTGTACACCGCCTACTATTACTGTCTCTTTACCCCACCTACTATTACTGTCTCTGAACACCGCCTGCTATTACTGTCTCTTTACATTGCCTACTATTACTGTCTCTTTACACCGCCTACTATTACTGTCTCTTTACACCACCTGCTATTACTGCTTCTTTACACCCGCTGCTATTAATGTCTCATTACACCACCTGCTATTACTGTCTCTTTACACTGCCTAATATTAGTGTCTCTTTACACCACCTACTATTACTGTCTCTTTACACCGCCTGCTATTACTGTCTCTTTACACCGCCTACTATTACTGTCTCTTTACACTGCCTACTATTACTGTCTCTTTACACCGCCTACTATTACTGTATCTTTACACTGCCTACTATTACTGTCTCTTTACACCGCCTACTATTACTGTCTCTTTACACCACCTGCTATTACTGGTTCTGTACACCGCCTACTATTACTTCCTCTTTAGACTGCCTGCTATTACTGTCTCTGTACACCGGCTACTATTACTGTCTCTTTACACCGCCTACTATTACTGTCTCTTTACACTGCCTACTATTACTGTCTGTGTACACCGCCTACTATTACTGTCTCTTTACACCACCTGCTTTTACTGTCTCTGTACACCTCTTGCTATTACTGTCTCTTTACACTGTGTGCTATTACTGTCTCTTTACACCACCTGCTATTACTGTCTCTGTACACCGCCTGCTATTACTGCCTGTTTACACCGCCTCTTGACGACTTGACATTGACCGCTCCCTGTGGATTGCTGGTGCCGGGGCTGCGGTGAGCTGGGCCGGGCTGTGGCTGTGGACGGGGAGCTTGGAATGAGCGGCGTGAGTGCAAAGCCACTGAGGTGGCACAGAAGATGAGTGCAAAGCCACTGAGGTGGCACAGAAGATGGGTGCAAAGCCACTGAGGTGGCACGAAAGATGGGTGCAAAGCCACTGAGGTGGCACAGAAGATGAGTGCAAAGCCACTGAGGTGGCACAAAAGATGGGTGCAAAGCCACTGAGGTGGCACAGAAGATGGGTGCGAAGCCACTGGGGTGGCACAGAAGATGGGTGCAAAGCCACTGAGGCGGCACAGAAGATGGGTGCAAAGCCACTGGGGTGGCACAGAAGATGGGTGCAAAGCCACTGGGGTGGCACAGAAGATGGGTGCAAAGCCACTGAGGTGGCACAGAAGATGGGTGCAAAGCCACTGAGGTGGCACAGAAGATGGGACAGCCAAAAATAAACAAACAAACAAATAGGGAAACACACACACACACACACACACACACACACACACACACTCACACACACACACACAACACACACACACACACACTCACACACACACACACACACACACACACACACACACACAAAGAAGACAGAGTTGTCGAAAATGCAATATTCAATATTCAACAGGTGTGACGTTTATTTTCTTCTTTAATTTGCATGCTTGCTTACATTTTTGTTTGTTCTTTCGCGAGAGAGAAAGAAGTACGACGAAGGTTCGTCTGGCAGGTATCTTTTGAAGTTGCCTCAGTGAGCAAAATTCAGTATTAGAGAGACCGTGGCGGTGTGGAAGAGGGGAGAGAGTTAAAGATCAATATAGAAAGGGAATTACATGTTTGACCTTTACTTCCTCAAAAAAAAAAGGGGAATTTCATTGCAAGTTGTCGATTTTTGAAGCAATATAGCAGCAGGATGCTATTCCCGGAGGTGACTTTTTGCAAGGGGAAGCAGGAATGGGGAGGGGGGGGGGAGGGGGATGGATGGAAAGGGTACTGCCTTGAAAAGGGAGGGAATAGAAGATGGACACATCTTTAAACCTTACGCTCACTACTTTCTCCAATAAGAGACGTTCTCACCGCCGTCTGTTGACCTGTTAGTCCATCTGTCAGTGTGATAATGGAAACACTCTGGACCGACTTTAACGATGCTCAGTGCAAAGAAGGAAGGCAGCCCAGGGATATACCCAAGACATTGGAATGTACGTGGATCCCCATTTCAAAGAAGGAAGGCAGCCCAGGGATATACCCAAGACATTGGAATGTACGTGGATCCCCATTTCAAAGAAGGAAGGCAGCCCAGGGATATACCCAAGACATTGGAATGTACGTGGATCTCCATTTCAAAGAAGGAAGGCAGCCCAGGGATATACCCAAGACATTGGAATGTACGTGGATCCCCATTTCAAAGAAGGAAGGCAGCCCAGGGATATATCCAAGACATTGGAATGTACGTGGATCTCCATTTCAAAGAAGGAAGGCAGCCCGGGGATATACCCAAGACATTGGAATGTACGTGGATCCCATTTCAAAGAAGGAAGGCAGCCCGGGATATACCCAAGACATTGGAATGTACGTGGAATCCCATTTCAAAGAAGGAAGGCAGCCCAGGGATATACCCAAGACATTGGAATGTACGTGGATCCTCCATTTCAAAGAAGGAAGGCAGCCAAATACCAAGTTGGAATTACGTGGATCTCCATTAAAAAGAAGCAGCCATGGATATGATCAAGACATGGAATGTATGTCCCATTTCAAAGAAGGAAGGCAGCCCAGGGATATATCCAAGACATTGGAATGTACGTGGATCCCCATTTCAAAGAAGGAAGGCAGCCCAGGGATATACCCAGACATTAGAATGTACGTGGATCCCCATTTCAAAGAAGGAAGGCAGCCCAGGGATATACCCAGACATTGGAATGTACGTGGATCCCCATTTCAAAGAAGGGAGTCAGCCCGGGGATATATCCAAGACATTTGAATGTACATGGATCCCCATTTCAAAGAAGGAATAAGGTTTTATGGCATTGATGATGATGATGATGATGATGATGATGATGATGAGGATGACGATGATGATAACGTGATATGATGATGATGATGATGGTGTTGGTGGTGGTGGTGGTGGTTGCGGTGGTGGTGGTGGTGGTTATTATTTTACTTTTCTAACATTATGAGATAGTGATTTTTTCGTGCCAAATTTACGTGCATGTTGTATGGAATTAATGCGCAGGTGTGATTAAAAAAAAAGAAAGACATTTAAGAGACGATAAGTTTCGACGAGCTAAGGAGACTTGGTATGTAGACAAATGGCAAAGGATTGTCACATCGATGGGGGTATCATCTCTCCAGAGAGCTCTTGTACTTCGGAGTTCTGCATTGATGCTACGTTCACTAAACCATAAGAGTATAAACAGGATTACTGCGCACCAAATGAAACAACAAACAACCACAACACTCTTTCAACTATCTGGTCCATTTCAGGCAAGACAAATAACAAACAATCACAACACGCTTTGAACTATCTTGTCCATTTCAGGCAAGACAAATAACAAACAACCACAACACGCTTTAAACTATCTGGTCCATTTCAGGCAAGACAAATAACAAACAACCACAACACGCTTTCAACTATCTGGTCCATTTCAGGTAAGACAAATAACAAACAACCACAACACGCTTTCAACCATCTGGTCCATTTCAGGCAAGACAAATAACAAACAACCACAACACGCTTTCAACCATCTGGTCCATTTCAGGCAAGACAAATAACAATGAAGACAATGGACACGGAGGACGAACAGACAGTCACATGTCTTGTCGAACTGGATGCAAAATGTTCTCGTTCACAATACGACGTTGCCTAGGACAAAACATTCTAGGTGTATTGTTTACGATACGTCGTTGGTACGACAAAACATTCAAGCCTCCTCGTTCAAAATACATTGTTGGCTAGACACAACATTCTACCCTTATAGTTCAGTATGTGTTGACTGGAGACAAAACATTCAAACCTCCTCGTTCAAAATACATTGTTGGCTAGGACACAACATTCTATCCTTATAGTTCAGTATGTCTTGATTGAAGACAAAACATTCAAGCCTCCTCGTTCAAAATACATTGTTGGCTAGACACAACATTCTAGCCTTATAGTTCAGTAGGTCTTGACTGAAGACAAAACATTCAAACCTCCTCGTTCAAAATACATTGTTGGCTAGACACAACATTCTAGCTTTAGAGTTCAGTATGTCTTGACTGAAGACAAAACATTCAAGCTTCCTCGTTCAAAATACATTGTTGGCTAGGACACAGCATTCTAGCCTTATAGTTCAGTATGTCTTGACTGAAGACAAAACATTCAAGCATCCTCGTTCAAAATACATTGTTGGCTAGACATAACATTCTAGCCTTATAGTTCAGTAGGTCTTGACTGAAGACAAAACATTCAAGCCTCCTCGTTCAAAATACATTGTTGGCTAGGACACAACATTCTAGCCTTATAGTTCAGTATGTCTAGACTGAAGACAAAACATTCAAGCCTCCTCGTTCAAAATACATTGTTGGCTAGACATAACATTCTAGCCTTATAGTTCAGTATGTCTTGACTGAAGACAAAACATTCAAGCCTCCTCGTTCAAAATATATTGTTGGCTAGGACACAACATTCTAGTCTTATAGTTCAGTACGTCTTGACTGAAGACAAAACATTCAAGTCTTTTTGTTTACAATACGTCGTTGTTAAAGGTATAACTTTGTTAACAATACACCGTTGGCCAAGACAAGACATTCAAGCCTTCTTCTTAACAAATCGTCGTTAATAATACGTAACTTGCTAGGATGCAACACTCGGGCCTTATCGTGTTGACTATATGTCGCTTGCTAAGACAAAACATTCAAGTTTTATCGTTAATAATACGTTGGTTGCTAAGACAAAAATGTTCAATCCTTATTGATAATAACGTCAACTTTATGACAAAACCTTCCAGTCTGAACGCTAACCCTGTGTCAGTTACTACGACAAAACTTTTGAAACGTTGACAGCATGTCACCGGCCATCCAAAAATCTTCAAGTCCAGTCATTAACAGTAGGCCTATGTCAATTTCTTCGACAACAAATTTGAGTCTAAATGTAAAAAAATGTCATTGGCCATGAAAAAAAAATCATTCAAGTCCAAACGTTTACTGTAAATTGATTGCTATGGTCAAATTGCCAGGTCTGAATGCTAATGATATGTTAATTACATAATAAAACTTTGAAACCTTTCAGTTGTTTACATGTCAACTGCTTGTCACTCTCTTCCAAGACCTAAAGTAATCAAAAGGTCAACGGCATGTCAACAGTTATATCCCTACAGTTATCAACATGTCAACTGCTTTTCAAAATATTCAAACTGTAAGTTCTCGTTAGGCAAATGGTGTATGTAAATGTCAAGCCCTATCGTCAACAATTTGTCAACTGCCACAATAAAACCTTCCGATTCTTACATTAACAGTATGTCAACAACACATCAACACTTTCAAGCCTTAACGATAACAGTACGTATATCCCCATAACTTTACCTTCAAATTCAAAGGTAATCAATACATCAGCTGCATGAGAATAAAATCCCTATCACTGACAGCATGTATATGTATATGTATGAAAAAGAAACAAAATCAGGTCTTAACGTTCATGAAATGTTCATTTCTAAGACAAAGTCTCCAAATCCCACCGTGAACATCAGACCCATCTCCATGGCACAAGACCTTCACGACTTTCATTCACCACTTTGGCTTCACAAGGGGAGTATTGCGCATGTTAATGTCTGTACTGTTTTCTTTTTTTTTTTGTCGCTGAGGAAGGCATAATACCGAAAATTTCTTGTCCTGTTTTGTGTCGTTCATTAAAACCACGTTATTTCACACCTTGTTTTGTGTGCTCTTCTGCTTTTTCGTCTGGTTCCGGTAACGCTGCAGTTTGTTTCATTTGCCTTTACGACCTTCAGAGCCAACATCAGACCAATCTCAATGGAACCAGGCCTTCAGACACTGTCATGGATTCCATCTCACTGCATCACGAGACTTTCCAGCAAAGACATTTCCAGCATCATTCGCCGTACATTTCTTTCTCTCCACAATTGTAATGCGAGCAGCATTTCATTTGGCATGGTATTTGTGTTCAAACTATACAGCAATTGAGTACAGACGAACACGTGATGATTTCGTAACATTATCACTGGTAGTCAGCAAATAGAGAGAGAGAGAGAGAGAGACAGAGAGAGACAGAGAGAGAGAGAGACAGAGAGACAGAGAGACAGAGAGAGAGATCAGTTTGTTGTAAAAGGAAAGAGAGATCTCTTGGAACGATCTTCAAAGAAGATGAATCAATTTTCATGAACATTAGTACCCCCAGCCATCTCCTTCTGTCTGTCTGTCTGTCTGTCTGTCTGTCTGGTCTCTCTCTCTCTCTCTGCCTGCCTGTCTATCTGTATGTCTGTAATTCTGTCTGTCTCGGTCTCTGTCCGTTCGTCTGTCTGTCTGTCTGTCTGTCTGTCTTCTCTCTCTCTCTCTCTGCTACCCCCTCTCTCTCTCTGCCTGCCTCCCCCTCTCTCTCTCTCTCTCTCTGCCTCCCCTCTCTCTCTCTCTCTCTCTCTCTCTCTCTCTCTCTCTCTCTCATTTCTTTTTTTTACCATGGCAGTATGAATCGTCCGTGATCGGTTGTCAAACGGAAAAGGTCGTATCCTTGGCCCCAAGCGTCACAAGTGGAAACATTGCAAGATGGCAGTCATTAATCGCCGGCCTAGAACACCAAACCGATCCAACATTTGATCGATACAACATTCAAATGGAAAAAAAGAGCCGCACAAAATCCTGATTTATTCCCTTTTACTTTCTTCCTACCTGTCTTTTCTTCCATGACTTTTGGGTGTCTGTTGTTTTTCCCTCCAAAATGGCTGACCTCATTTTTCCACGAAGCGGGTGTCTGTTTTTTCCCCTCCAAAATGGCTGACCTCATTTTTCCACGAAGCCACACCCGTTGTCATTTCATAACATCCCAAGCAAATGTCGGTGAAATCACCAGTCAGACCATCGACTCGCAAGTATCTTCTCCTTCACTGTCGCTATAGTGATAACAATGTCGATGAAAATGATAATAATAATAATAATGAGGAGGAGGAGGAAGAGGAGAAGGAGGAGGAGGAGGAGGATTCATGATGATGATGATGATGTGACGACGACGACGACCGACGACGCCGCGACGACGACGACGACGACGACGCCGACGACGAAGACGACAACGACGATGATGAAAGCGGGGTTAAGCGATAATATCATAAGAAGAGGAAGGCTAAGATAGAGACAGGTAAGAAGAGGAAGAAAAAAAAAGAAGTAAAAGAAGATGAACAAGAATTTGAAGAACATTAGAATAGCAGCAACAGCAGCAGCAGCCGCAAAGAAGAAGAAGAAGAAGAACAACAACAACAACACAACAATAACAACAACAAGAAGAGGGAGAAGAGAAGAAGTAGGAGGAGGAGGAGCAAGAGGAGGAAGACGACAACAAAGAAGAATTTTAAAAGGTAAGGTATAGTAATGTCGCTTATAGCCCAGCCGACTGCAAGGGGCCATATTAGGGCTGTCACTGTGTTTAAGTCAACTCACAAGCCGTTCATTTCACTCAGCATTTAAGAAGACACCTTCTAAAAGCACACCAGAAACATTGTTAAAAATCTTTCTACTGCATAATCTCAGATCAGACCCCCCCCCCCCCCCCCAAAAAAAAAAAAAAAAAAATCTTTTTAGAAATTCAAAGATCACATCATCATCATAATAATGAATATTTATATAGCGCCTATTCTCGGCTAGAGACCAAGCTCTAAGCGCTTTACAATCCACACTCGTTTACACAACGGGCTGCCTACCTGGGTAGTGCCGACTGAAGAGCTGCCAGCTGGCGCTTCATTCAGTCGTTTCCCGTGTCATCCAGTCAGTATCGTTCAATATCGATCACTCATTTTCCTTACTTCCTTCATTCTTTCCATTTCTCACGCAGAGTGCATGCTATGTGTAACGTGTCATCCATACCAACGGCCAAACTGGCCTACTCTTCCGAAAGTTGGTGATGGGATTTTACGTGTGTGCAAGATGTTATGCGTGCGTTCACACACGGAACCTCGGTTCATAGTCTCATTCGAAGGACTGTATGGGAAATGGAGTCAGAACTAATGTTAACTCCGAGGGAAAAGTCCCCCTGTACCGAAACGGCCAGGCGGAGGTTCGAACCCGCAACCCCAGGATCACCAAGATTACGAGTCCGGCGCTCTACCAACTGAGCTATTCCGGCTCCCCACATCAGGTGGGACATCTCAGAACAACGTTTTCATGGGGTCTGCTGTAAAATGTATATCTCTCACATCATGCAAGTCTCACCACCCTAAAAGAATTTATTTCATTGTGAGTGGCACATGACATGGAAACCACTCTTTAAAAGGTGCAAATTTAAAGAAAAAGGCAAAAAAGAAAGAGAGAAAGAAGGAAAGAAAGAAAAAAAAAAGAAAGAAAAGGAATGGAAAATCAACAATAAAGAAATACATTACTGAGTCTCTCTCTCTCTCTCTCTCTCTCTCTCTCTCTCTCTCTCTCTCTCTCTCTCTCCTCTCCCCCTCTCCTCCCCCCTAAAATAAAAGACAGTGATGAAAAATAAACAAGAACTTTAACCACGTTTCTAATAAAGCTTTATCCTAGACACAACAATCCACGTGATATCCGATGCACAGTTGACACATGTTACCTCTAGAGTTACAGATAAAAACAACAACAGATTTGTCGAGTTCTGTTCTGTCAGTAATGTATCCCATGCACTAAAGATTATACCGTCCTCTGCATTAACAACAACAACAACAAAAACTGTACAACAGTGTACTATTCCAGACATGTCCATAAACAGTCTGGTGATTGATAATCGACTGACTGTTACAAGAATCGAAGGATCAGCGCCTGAAGATCTTCAATCGGCTCTACCGAGGTAGACAGCTTGATGGGTGAAGCGGAGAGAGGATTATAAAACACTTAGGGCTTGGGTTTCTAGGCGATGTCTAGGCACTGTCCATAGTAACAGTGGTAATAAGGGGAAGTGAGATAGCTGGCCTGTCCACAGTAACAGTAGGAGTAAGGAGAAGTGAGATAGCTGGCCTGTCCATAGTAACAGTGGTAATATGGAGAAGGGAGATAGCTGGCCTGTCCACAGTAACAGTGGTAATAAGGAGAAGTGAGATAGCTGGCCTGTCCACAGTAACAGTAGGAGTAAGGAGAAGGGAGATAGCTGGCCTGTCCATAGTAACAGTAGGAGTAAGGAGAAGGGAGATAGCTGGCCTGTCCACAGTAACAGTGGTAATAAGGAGAAGTGAGATAGCTGGCCTGTCCACAGTAACAGTAGGAGTAAGGAGAAGGGGATAGCTGGCCTATCCACAGTAACAGTGGTAATAAGGAGAAGTGAGATAGCTGGCCTG
>CM065741.1:51884369-51889369 GCA_033310375.1 Conus canariensis | reverse complement strand
AATACTGGATCTGATCCAGTTAATATGCCTTTATTTCAAGTCAACGGCATACCCATTAAATATACAAAAATAGTGAAATTCCTTGGAGTAAATTTAACATCAAAGTTATCATGGAATTTTCATATTGAGCATATTCTAACAAAAGCTCGAAAAACTTTAAATCTATTAAAGGTTGTTAACAAGCATGTTTGGGCTCAGGACACAGTTACTCTTTTGCACCTTTCTACTGCACTGGTTAGATCAAAATTAACGTATGCACAAGCGGTGTTCTTCAGTGCACCCAAATACTTACTGAAAAAACTTCAAAGTATTGATTCCAAAACATATAAGATAGCCATGGGACTACCAGTCCATGCCTCTTGTACAAAAGTATACAGTGCTGCTGGGATATTACCACTGGAAGAATATAGGGATCTCGCATGCACCAAGTTTGTTATAAGAAGTTCTACTATAGACAACAATATAGGCCCTGAAATAAATATTAAATCGGAGACCGATTTTCCCAAAAGGGCTAAAAATATATTATCTCAAACGACTCTAAGAACATATACTTCCTCGATTTTAGAATCCTCAGATATCAGACTAACATCTATTGAAAAAGATCTATTGTGTCTCCTATTCCTCCCTGGAGACTAACACGAGCACATTTTGATATTGAGCATACAGACTTAACAAAGGCTGAAAACACTAATTTGTTATTATCCAATATCAGAATGCATTTGCATGATCACTATTCCAACCATTTTAAGATATACACTGATGGATCATTAATCAATGAACATGCAGGTGCGGCATACATTATCCCAGGCCTTAACAAAGAAAAATCTTATTATCTCGGAAAAAACATCTATATTTACTGCTGAGTTAACTGCTATAATTATGGCTTTAAAGTTTGTTGTTGATTACCCTCAAAATGTATCTAAAGTTGTTTTATGTGTAGATGCCAAGTCAGTTCTTACTGCAATGAAGAATTTTAGATTAAAAGTTCGACCTGAGATGATCACTGAAATAAATAATTTAGTACACTTCCTCTCAGTCAGAGACACTGAAATAACATTTCTTTGGGTGCCCTCCCACTGTGGGTTATATTATAATGAAAAGGTTGATGTTCTAGCAAAGAGAGGAGCAAAACGATCATCAGATTCGCATTTTTTAAACCTCTCTATGTCAGTGCAAGAGTGTTATACTTTAGCAGAAAAAGTACAGTTTTCTAATTTTCATTTGATAGAAAGAGAAACTGGTTGCTTTGGTTTATACGATGAAATGAAAAATATTCATGAAAAGTTAAGTAAGTACGATCAAAACATTTATCGTAGACTACAGATAAGTTCCCTAATCTGTAGATGGAAATTGGACTGTTTTAAAACAAAGTATATCAAAAATATACATTGTATATGTGGTCATAGCATATCAACTGATCACATTCTTTTATGTAACTTAATGAAAAAATTCATTCCAAATATGTCTGTACAGCCTATTCAAAATGTTTTCCTGTCAGCAAGTGAAACATATTTTTTCTTTTTGCACTTAGCTAAAAGTCCAATTGGCAAATACTTATAATAGATAATAGTCAGCGGTGAGATGAGACAGAAGAGTTATATAGTTAGTTTTTGTTTCTTTGTTTCATTTCTGCTTTTTGTGTTCCCTTTTATCTTTGATTACGTGGGTTTTCTATCTGTGTGTTCTAGTTGTAGATAAGTTCATTCTTTTGACTCGTTGTGCTGGCCTTTTCTCCCCGGCCACGGTTTTTTTTCCCGTCTAATATCACATAATGTGGAAAGACGTAAAACAAAACAACAACAACAACAACAACAACAACAACAACAACAACAACAACAACAACAACACACACACACACACACACACACACACACACACACACACACACACACATACCACACACACACACACACACACACACACACACACACACACACACACACACACACTGGAAGTTGGAGGTATGGACACTGGGTTAGGTCGGCATTCGGTCAAGTCGCCATTTTGTTATAGTTTCCCGATGAAAATCCTTCTGTGTATGACTGAATTTTTTTTTTTTCAACCCGATAAATGCATATCGCATAATTCGGCATTCTTTTAGAAGTCGACGTCACTTTCCAGTAGTCATTTCTGGATATAGCAATGTCAATAAGACCCCGATATACATTATTAGTCCATTAATGTTACAGACTGAACGAGTTATGAAGATCGAGTGTGACGTCACTTTCCAGTAGTCATTTCTGGATATAGCAATGTCAATAAGACCCCGATATACATTATTAGTCCATTAATGTTACAGACTGAACGAGTTATGAAGATCGAGTGTGACGTCACTTTCCAGTAGTCATTTCCGGATATAGCAATGTCAATAAGACCCCGATATACATTATTAGTCCATTAATGTTACAGACTGAACGAGTTATGAAGATCGAGTGACAACATAATTAGTCCATTAATGTTACAGACTGAAAGAGTTATGAAGATCGAGGGACAACATTATTAGTCCATTAATGTTACAGACTGAAGGAGTTATGAAGATCGAGGGACAACATTATTAGTCCATTAATGTTACAGACTGAAGGAGTTATGAAGATCGAGTGACAACATTATTAGTCCATTAATGTTATAGACTGAAGGAGTTATGAAGATCGAGTGACAACATAATTAGTCCATTAATGTTACAGACTGAAGGAGTTATGAAGATCGAGTGACAACATAATTAGTCCATTAATGTTACAGACTGAAGGAGTTATGAAGATCGAGTGACAACATTACTAGTCCATTAATGTTACAGACTGAAGGAGTTATGAAGATCGAGTGACAACGTATTAGTCCATTAATGTACAGACTGAAGGAGTATGAAGATCGAGGACAACTTATTAGTCATAATTTACAATGAAAGTTATGAAGACGAGACACGTATTAGTCATTAATGTTACAGACTGAGAGTATGAAGAGGGACAACTATGTCATTGTAAGCAAGTATAGACAACTTATAGTCCATTATTACAGATGAAGAGTATGAAGAGAGGGACACTTATAGTCTTTGTAAGCAATTATAGACGAATACTTATTAGTCCATTAGTACAGACTGAAGAGTTATGAAGCGAGACAACTATTAGTCCATTAATGTTACAGACTGAAGAGTTATGAAGATCGAGGGACAACTTATAGTCCATTAATGTTACAGACTGAAGGAGTTATGAAGATCGAGGGACAACTTATTAGTCCATTAATGTTACAGATGAAGGAGTTATGAAGATCGAGGACAACATTATTAGTCCATTAATGTTACAGACTGAAGAGTTATGAAGATCGAGTGACAACTTATAGTCCATTAATGTTACAGACTGAAGGAGTTATGAAGATCGAGGACAACTATTAGTCCATTAATGTTACAGACTGAAGGAGTTATGAAGATCGAGGACAACTTATAGTCCATTAATGTTACAGACTGAAGGAGTTATGAAGATCGAGGACAACTTATAGTCCATTAATGTTACAGACTGAAGGAGTTATGAAGATCGAGGGACAACTTATAGTCCATTAATGTTACAGACTGAAGGAGTTATGAAGATCGAGGGACAACTTATAGTCCATTAATGTTACAGACTGAAGGTTATGAGATCGAGGACAACTTATAGTCCATTAATGTTACAGACTGAAGGAGTTATGAAGATCGAGGACAACGTTATAGTCCATTAATGTTACAGACTGAAGGAGTTATAAGATCGAGGGACAACGTTAAGTCCATTAATGTTACAGACTGAAGAGTTATGAAGATCGAGGACATATTAGTCCATTAATGTTACAGACTGAGGATTATGAAGATCAGGGACAACTTATTAGTCCATTAATGTTACAGACTGAAGGAGTTATGAAGATCGAGGGACAACGTTATTAGTCCATATGTCAGACGAAGAGTATGAAGATCGAGGGACAACTTATTAGTCCATTAATGTTACAGACTGAAGAGTTATGAAGATCGAGGACAACTTATTAGTCCATTAATGTTACAGACTGAAGGAGTTATGAAGATCGAGGGACAACTTATTAGTCCATTAATGTTACAGACTGAAGGATTATGAAGATCGAGGGACAACTTATTAGTCCATTAATGTTACAGACTGAAGAGTTATGAAGATCGGGGACAACTTATTAGTCCATTAATGTTACAGACTGAAGGATTATGAAGACGGGGACAACGTTATTAGTCCATTAATGTTACAGACTGAAGAGTTATGAAGATCGGGGACAACGTTATTAGTCCTTAATGTTACAGACTGAGGAGTTATGAAGACGAGGGACAACGTTATTAGTCCATTAATGTTACAGACTGAAGGAGTTATGAAATCGAGGGACAAGTTATTAGTCCATTAATGTTACAGACTGAAGGAGTTATGAAGATCGAGGACAACTTATAGTCCATTAATGTTACAGACGAAGGAGTTATGAAGATCGGGGACAACGTTATTAGTCCATTAATGTTACAGACTGAAGGAGTTATAAGATCGAGGGACACGTTATAGTCCTTAATGTTACAGACTGAAGAGTTATGAAGATCGAGGGACACGTTATAGTCCATTAATGTTACAGCTGAGAGTTATAGATCGAGACAACGTATTAGTCCATTAATGTTACAGACTGAAGAGTTATGAAATCGAGACAACGTTATTAGTCCATTATGTTACAGACTGAAGAGTTATGAAGATCGAGGGACAACGTTATAGTCCATTAATGTTACGACTGAAGGAGTTATGAAGATCAGGGACAACGTTATTAGTCCATTAATGTTACAGACTGAAGAGTTATGAAGACGAGGGACAACGTATTAGTCCATAATGTTACAGACTGAAGGAGTTATGAAGATCGAGGGACAACGTTATTAGTCCATAATGTTACAGACTGAAGGAGTTATGAAGATCGAGGGACAACGTTATTAGTCCATTAATGTACAGACTGAAGGATTATGAAGATCGAGGACAACGTTTTAGTCATTA
>CM065741.1:51871869-51879369 GCA_033310375.1 Conus canariensis | reverse complement strand
AATGGTTCTAAGTCACATCAGTCTGTCCACATCTGACTTCAAGAGCTTTCGTTATGAATGTAGCCACAGCATTACAGATTTTTCCGTTAGCGAGCAGTAACGACATCTTGAAAGCCGATGGTCGTCTATAAAACTTGAAAGGTATGTAACGCTCGCGAATAACTTTGTATTTAGAGAGAGAGAGAGAGAGAGGAGAGAGAGAGAGAGAGAGAGAGAGAGGAGAGAGGGGGGTGTCCACACTCAGAGAGTCGGCCAGGGAGACCGTTAAAAGAGCTGGCTGATGCAGTTAGTGCAACGTTTTACCGCCACCTGAAGTCACTCAGGATAAACAAAAAGCTATTAGCCACACACACACACACACACACACACACACACACACACACACACACACACACACAACACACATGCGCGCGCGCGCGCATCATGCACGCACGCACTGGCGCATACACACACACACACACACACACACACACAACACACACACACACACACACACAACACACACACACACACACACACACACACACATATACACACACACGCACGCGCGCGCGCGCACACACACACACACACACTACACACTCAAAACACACACATACACATACACACACACAGATACACACACACACACACACTACACACACACCCACACACACACACACACACACACATACGCGCGCGCGCGCGCACAACACACACACACACACACACACACACACACACACACACACACACACACACACACACACACACACACATCCTCATCCAACAATCACCACTTCCTTCTTCTTCCCTCATGTCTCCCTCTTCCCCACCTCCAACTCCTTTGCTAATGTTGCTGGTCCCCCCCCCCCCCCCCCCCCCCCACCACACACACACACACTGTTTTTCCTCTCTGGAGAGTCTATTGGTCTACATCGGACTCTGTCCCTTTCCATTTATCTCCCCTGCGCCTTTCAGTTGTACAGTCGTGTGAGCATGTTCGATCTCAAGTTTCATATGGACTTCAGCCTATGTCTTCTGTTCTGAAATATTATGATGAAATAGTACTGTTCATCAGTCTCACTTCTGTCTTCGTCTTTTTACTACGTTAGCCCAAACGTAAGAGAAAAACAAACTATTCCGCCGAACGAAAGCGACAGAGAAATTACAAGACAAGAAAAACGACGCGTTTCGACCTCTTCGATTTTATTCGGACACGATAAACAACATTCAAGACAACGAAAACAAAGAACGAACAATCAGCTTTTCTCCTCAAATTGGGAGCCATTTTTTTAGTAGTGTTACTGTGTTATCATCCATCGCTTTATCATATCTTTGAGTCTTTCGTTCTGCTGTTGCCCTCTCTCTGTTTACAATTTTGTCACCTTGTGTGTTCTTTTTGCCCCATTCATTTCTCCACCCAGTTATTCTCCTGTTGCTCGTTTGTTGGTTGGTTTGCATTTAGCAAAAACAGAATTACTGGGTCGCCAAAAGAAAGGAACGAAGAAATTACCAAACAGTCATAACGCGTTTCCACCTATTGGGTCTTCTTCATGCTGAACGAACAACACATTCCGAAAACAATGGAAACAATTGACGAACAAACGGTCACTTATGTTCTTTGAATTTCCGCCTGCAGTCACCACACATTGAAGCCTACTTTTGTTGTCGTCGTCGTCGTCGTCGTTGTTGTTGTTGTTGTTGTTGTTGTTGTTGTGTTTTTGTTATTTAAGTTGTTATTGTTGTTGTTGTTGGTGGTGGTGGTGGTGGTGGTGGTGTTTACTGCGTTTGCCGATTTTTTACCACTAGTTTATTATGCAACAAGTCAAGCCAGTTACCGGAAGACACAAACATGGCTGCGTTATGTTTCGCACTCAGGCAATATAGGCTTTGTGGGATACCGCCATATAAATAACAGAATAGCCAGCCCGAAATAGCAAAATGATTGATGTCGTTTATAGCCCAGCCGACCACGAAGGGCATATCAGGACTGTCATCTCGTCAAAGTCAACTTGAGCAAATGTGGGCGTACACGAGAGAGAGAGAGAGAGAGAGAGAGAGAGAGAGAGAGAGAGAGAGAGAGAGAGAGAGAGAGAGAGAGAGAGAGAGAGAGGGGAGGGAGGGAGGGGGAGGGAGGAACGGAAGGACAGACGGACAGAGAAAGAGAAAGACAGACAGACAGACAGATAGACAGACAGAAAGGATGTGCTGTGTCATCTTCCATTTCTCTTCTGGAGCACTCGTCAAGAGGCAGCCCACCAGAGAAGTCACCGCACTCTGGAATCATTGGATGGTGTTCAGACATGCCTGGTAATCATTGGATGGTGTTCAGACATGCCTGTTAATCATTGGATGGTGTTCAGACATGCCTGTTAATCATTGGATGGTGTTCTGATATGCCTGGTAATCATTGGATGGTGTTCTGATATGCCTGTTACTCATTGGATGGTGTCCAGACATGCCTGTTACTCATTGGATGGTGTTCAGATATGCCTGTTACTCATTGGATGGTGTTCAGATATGCCTGTTAATCATTGGATGGTGTTCAGATATGCCTGTTAATCATGTGATGGTGTTCAAACTAAATACACGTACACAGGACATTGCGTTAGTAAACCCCTACTGACCGCAATAGTCAGTTAGTTGGAGCAGCCAGCGTAAGAAGCCGTCTTCTTCTGGAAAATGTCACCACATCTGTTCAACGAAAGTTTCAGTGAACTCGCCAGTACCGACGAGTTTGACTGATGTCGTCATAGCTACTTGCCAGTACCGACGACTTTGACTGATGTCGTCATAGCTACTTGCCAGCACCGACCAGTTTGACTGATGTCGTCATAGCTACTTGCCAGCACCGACCAGTTTGACTGATGTCGTCATAGCTACTTGCCAGTACCGACCAGTTTGACTGATGTCGTCATAGCTACTTGCCAGTACCGACCAGTTTGACTGATGTCGTCATAGCTACTTGCCAGTACTGACCAGTTTGACTGATGTCGTCATAGCTACTTGCCAGTACCGACGAGTTTGATTGATTTCGTCATAGCATGCCCAGGAAGAGGAAACAGAAACCAAGACCAACATAAGACCAACATGAGAAACAAGCATCAAGGGCATGAAATTCGTTAGTCTTTCCATGGTAATGGAGAATGAGGTTTGTGTAGATCTTGTAACGAAATTCCATGGTGGTCTACGATTCCACGAAAGGGCTGTGTTGCTGATCAATGAACTGAAGCAAGACACTCAAAAAGAGTCGATCAAACTCAGTTGTTTGGTTCACTCTAACCGGTTAACCCCGAAGCATTCTCAACTCTGAAGCCGGTCAGGGCAAAAGACAATCCGATAAGTTGATATTACTGTTGGGAATCCAACTCATGATCTCCTAGTCTGAAAGTCTGTGACGCTTACCACTTCACCTGGCGGCTGAAGTGTTTTTGTTTTGTGTTGTTTTGCTTTCACTGTACTATAACATCTGGAGGTGGAATGGCATGTCACAGTTGAACGCTGATCATGTGTACAGAGCACTGAATATTGTGGGATGTTCACATACATCCAGCAGCAATGCTTGCAGTCCTTGTCACTTCAGACAACTTGTATATGCACAGCATCAGCATGGTAGATGCGTTTCACAGCCAGGTAACGAAGCCCCATACCCAATGTAACGAAGCTCCATACCCAACGTAACGAAGCCCCATACCCAACGTAACGAAGCCCCATACCCAACGTAACGAAGCCTCATACCCAACGTAACGAAGCCCCATACCCAACGTAACGAAGCCTCATACCAACGTAACGAAGCCCCATACCCAATGTAACGAAGCTCCATACCCAATGTATTAAGAACAGGGAATCAATTGGGGAAGCCAAGGAGCATGTTTAAAAGCATTACGATAATCAAGAAAACAAGTTGAGAAAATATGATAAATGGTAAACAACGTGACAATGTAAGGAAAAGGAATGGAATAGTTGGGAAAAGTGTATAGAAAAGGCCTCGTTGGAAAAAACACAGATTGAAAAGTTGAGAAATGTTAAGAAACGAAAGGGGGACATTGAAAACTGTAATGGAAAGAAACTGGACAATTGATAATTGTAAAGAAAAGACGAGAAAAGCATTAAACAAAATGCAGAGAAAAGGAATATTAAAAGAATTGGAAATGCGAGTAGACAGACAAATAAAACTTGGAACATGCAGAGAACAGACATGGACAAGTTGAATCATCGCAGACAAAAGGAAAGGAAGAGTGGTAACAAATTCAGAGAACAGACAATGGACAAGTTGTATCATCGCAGACAAAAGGAAAGGAAGATGTGGTAACAATTCAGAGAACAGAAATGGACAAGTTGTATCATCGCAGACAAAAGGAAAGAAGAGTGGTAACATTCAGAGAACAGAAATAGAGACAAAAGAAAAGTTAACATTCGAGACAAGAAGGAAAGGAAGAGTGATCTGTGTCGAGAAATGAAGGTAGAAAGTGAGAGAAAAAAAAAGTGAAGAAAAAAAGTGACAACTCCAATGCTGCGAGAAAAGGCAGGAAAAAGAGAGAACGTAGAGAAACAGAAAGAGAACATGGAAAACAGATGAAGAAAAGAAGGGAAACACTGAAGGAAGAAAGTGGAAAGAAAAAGAAGAGAAAACACTGAAAACAGTGAGAAGAAGAAGACAGGAAGAAAGAAGCATGAAAACAGTGAAGAAAGAAGGGAACATGAAAACAGTGAAGAAAGAAGGGAAACACTGAAAACAGTGAAGAAAGAAGGGAAACACTGAAAACAGTGAAGAAAGAAGGGAAACACTGAAAACAGTGAAGAAAGAAGGGAAACACTGAAAACAGTGAAGAAAGAAGGGAAACACTGAAAACAGTGAAGAAAGAGGGAAACACTGAAAACAGTGAAGAAAGAAGGGAAACACTGAAAACAGTGAAGAAAGAGGGGAAACACTGAAAACAGTGAAGAAAGAAGGGAAACACTGAAAACAGTGAAGAAAGAGGGGAAACACTGAAAACAGTGAAGAAAGAAGGGAAACACTGAAAACAGTGAAGAAAGAAGGGAAACACTTGAAAACAGTGAAGAAAGAGGGAAACACTGAAAACAGTGAAGAAAGAAGGGAAACACTGAAAACAGTGAAGAAAGAAGGGAAACACTGAAAACAGTGAAGAAAGAAGGGAAACACTGAAAACAGTGAAGAAAGAAGGGAAACACTGAAAACAGTGAAGAAAGACGGGAAACACTGAAAACAGTGAAGAAAGAAGGGAAACACTGAAAACAGTGAAGAAAGAAGGGAAACACTGAAAACAGTGAAGAAAGAAGGGAAACACTGAAAACAGTGAAGAAAGAAGGGAAACACTGAAAACAGTGAAGAAAGAAGGGAAACACTGAAAACAGTGAAGAAAGAAGGGAAACACTGAAAACAGTGAAGAAAAAAAGGGAAACACTGAAAACAGTGAAGAAAAAAAGGGAAACACTGAAAACAGTGAAGAAAGAAGGGAAACACTGAAAACAGTGAAGAAAGAAGGGAAACACTGAAAACAGTGAAGAAAAAAAGGGAAACACTGAAAACAGTGAAGAAAAAAAGGGAAACACTGAAAACAGTGAAGAAAGAAGGGAAACACTGAAAACAGTGAAGAAAGAAGGGAAACACTGAAAACAGTGAAGAAAGAAGGGAAACACTGAAAACAGTGAAGAAAAAAAGGGAAAACACTGAAAACAGTGAAGAAAAAAAGGGAAACACTGAAAACAGTGAAGAAAGAGGGAAACACTGAAAACAGTGAAGAAAGAAGGGAAACACTGAAAACAGTGAAGAAAAAAGGGAAACATTGAAAGACGCAGAGAACAGGAAATAAAAAGTAGGAAACTATAGAGAAGGAAGTGAAGAGTTTGAAAAGACAGGGAACGGGGGGAGGGGGTGGGGGTGGGGGAGGGGGAGTTGAAAATGCAGAGAAAAGAAAGTGCAGAGAAAAGAAAGGAAAAGGTTGAAAAATGTATTGCAAAGAAAGGAATATGGAGAAAAGGCAGAGAAAAAGGAGACATGTCAAGCAGAAAGACAAAAAAAAAAGGGGGCAAAAGTTAGAAGTTGTAGAAAAAATAGACGAAAGTTAAAACATGCAGGAGGGGGAAGGTTTTAAAATATTGGAAGTCGTGTAGAAAAGAAAAGGGAAAAAAATTGCAGAGAGAGAGAGAGAGAGAGAGAGAGAGAGAGAGAGAGAGAGAGAGAGAGAGAGAGAGACGAGACAGACAGAAGACAGACAGACAGACAGACAGACAGACAGAGACAGACAGACAGGCGGACAGACAGACAGACAGACAGACAGACAGACAGACAGACAGACAGACAGGCAGACAGACAGACTGACAAGGAGGTTTCGGACATATTGAGAAGAGGAAGGGACAGGTTGAAAAAGTGTAGACAAGGGGAAAAGCTGTAAAAACGAACCAAAAGGAAGAGGACATTTTTGGTCAAAGTATACAGAATAGAAAGGGGAGCGATAAAAACGTGAAGGAAAGAAAAGGTTAAAAGGAGAAAAACATTAAGAGAGAAGATCAGGGAAAGTAGTAGAACGGTCAGAAAACTTTAAAGGAAAATAAAAAAAAGAAAGATGAACAGGTGAAGAAATGCTGGTCAGAGGTAGGACAAGGTAAGAAGGACTGACTTGGGGATTTGTGGCCCTGATGGAAGGTTCCTTACAGAACCAGCTGTCTCCTGTAATCCCAGAGAGCCATTAGCTAAGGGCTTCAGTGCTGGCCACCTCACAGGAAATCGATGCACAGCATTGGGAAACGGGTTTGTCCTGGCAGCGAGAAAGGCCAAGCCCCACCCTGACAGGCGGCAGAGGCGGCGCACAGAGGACGAGGGCCCTGTCAGGGTTCCAGAGAGGACGAGGGCCCTGTCAGGGTTCCAGAGAGGACGAGGGCCCTGTCAGGGTTCCAGAGAGGACGAGGGCCCTGTCAGGGTTCCAGAGAGGACGAGGGCCCTGTCAGGGTTCCAGAGCTCTGTTCTGTGACTGGTGGGAGGAGGGAGAGGAATGGGTGCTGACTCATGTGTCTGGGCTGTTAGTGCTGTGTGCCAGAGGACAGGTGTGTGTGGACAGAGAGAGGGCTTCCGTTTCTTGACACTTTTGTGTCTTGCAGCTTTCGTTTACTTGTGTGTTGTTTTGGTCAGAAGCTTACAGTTTGATTTTTTGAATGCTAATCTTCGTATTCACAAATAGGAACTCTCTTTAATGTCAGTCCCAAAGACGGTCTTCCACCAAAACGTCAACGATTTCTGTATTTCTTTTCTTCTCATTCTTCTATTGCAGATCTTCAGAGCATCCTCAAAGAAAGATCCTACTATTCATTAGCTGCAGGAAGTGCAGAATAATGCAGCTAGACAAAACATTCAAGGCTTCTCGTTCATAACACAGTCGTTGGGTGAGACAAAACATTCAAGCCTTATTCGTTCAGTATAGTCGTTGGGTGAGACAAAACATTCAAGCCTTATTCGTTCAGTATAGTCGTTGGGTGAGACAAAACAGTCAAGCCTTATTC